>OVBW01002376.1:0-12143 GCA_900406355.1 Erysimum pusillum
TCCAGCTGCTTGATTATCTCGTGAGGAAGCACCGCACCAGCCGCAATCTTCATCTTCCCGGATTTAACATCCTCCAAAAACTGTGTAAACCTCTCACTATCATGTTCCACAAATAGCTTCTTGTAATTCATCATTGCCACAGAAGCAACTCTATTATACTTCAACATATTCCATTCCTTGGCACTCATAAACACCTCAGGCAATTCAAGAGCTTTACGCAACGGCACAAGAACTTCTTTCCTCAGCCTATCTCTAATCCTATACGCGTAATGCGCTTCTTCGATGCCTTCATACTCATCTCTAGAAAACATTCTTCTAGCAATTGCCTCACATATCAAAGTAGTCTTATCATACGAAGAATCAACCGAAGGACACCATTTCGAAGCTAAACCAATCTTAGTCAACTCATTCGAATTCAAATACTTCAAATCCGATTTCAACAAATCAGCAAACAAATCCGCAATTCTATCAAAGAGTAATCTGTAGTTAGCGTCAGAATTATACCTCTCTAGCGCCCTTTTCGCCTTTTCGAACTCTCTCTGTTTCCGTAAACCTCTTGCCTTTACCTTATCAACATGGCCACCAATCTCCTCTGCGTTTTCCAGAATCCGATCTTCCAATTCCCCAGAAATCTCAGACCTTTTCTTACTCTTCCCTTTAAATTTCCTCTGAGCCCTCTTCCTCCAAACCCGATTCTTCCCTCTCTCCATCTGTTGACCTTCCAAGATCCGATACAGAATCTCAGGCAAATCTTTAAAATACCCAAAATCAACAAGAGCAGGGAGATTCAAAGCTAAGGTCTTTGGATGATTCTTGTAAAGCCAAAACGCAGCTGTGTAAAACCCTTCTTTATCTGACTTCCCAGTTCTTCTAACACCTCTGAGATTGCATACGAGTTTCAACGTAGTCAAAGGATCGTGAGACCAAGAAATCGCTAACCTTTGGATCAGATATTTTGGATCCGTGTCAGGAACGATGTGGAAGAAGAAATCAAGACAAGGGTTCCCGGAGGAAAGAAACGTGGGCGAGAAGTTTTCAGTTAGACCCATTAATGGTTCTTTAAGGCTTAGTGTTGTCGTTTGAGAGATTAAAGTTTGGTCATCGGAAACAGAGGTTTCAGGTGAATTGATGGTAACTGGTTTGAGGAGCAAAGTCTCGCTGGCGACGGAAGGTGGGCCTAAAAGGGTCGTAGTAGAAGAAGCCATTGAAGGAGAGAATTTTTGTGATGGTGATGGTGATGGTGAAGAAGTCTTCTTGATTGACTATGGAATTTGCTAATTGCTATAAGGAGTGATTTGCTTCGAAACATGGAAGAAACGTGGCGTCTTTCTGATTAGTGTGCCCATGTGGTTTTTTTTTTTGTATTATACGAACTACTTAAATAATACTAGGGTTAAGTCCGCGCTACGCGCGGATTTGTTTTACTAAATTATTTTCAGATTTTAACATTTGTTTATACAACGTATAATTGTATCCGCTAATGTGTTGATGAAGCTTGACCTATTCTTTTTATTATTATCTCATTTAAGTTAACGTTAATTGTTTGTGACTTGGTAGGGAGCGTTTATATGATTTCAGATTAGATCCTTATTGGGTCTGATTAATGGAAGAGGAAGATCGATGTCCAAATCTTATATTCTTAGTTTATTAATAAACTTGTTGTTACTTCTTTTTTGTGTTTTTTTGTTGTCTTAAATTTGTGCTATTTTCAGCATAAATGTGTTGGATCAAATATGCATTTAATGTGTTCTTTGTAGATTTATTTTCCTTACTTTGATTTGGGCTTTATTTGGATTTCTAATGATATTTGTAATTGGTGATTTGTGAGTTTAATGTGTTTCATGAGTTTATATACCTTATTTTTTTAATATTGGATCACTTTTTTTTAAAATTTGAACAACTTTATGGCCCAATTGTTATGTTCTTTATTCGTTTTATGGCCCATTTTTTAAGTCGATTTGTTTTTCATTCTTTTAAGTCGAAGTTGTTTTTTGGATTTTTTTGTTTTGTAATTTTTTTTTTTGTGTATCTTTCTTCTTCTTCTCTGCGAGGACTTCAACTCATGAGTTGGAGCTCAATCAGGCTTTGTTAGTGTCTTTCGTTTTACTTTGTTTTCGGTATTTTTGTTTCCGATCAACATCCTCTGTAATTTCCGACGCTTCTTCGTTTCCGTTCCTCTCTTGTGATCAGTAGTTCTCCGCAAGACTGTAATCTTTGAAGATTTGAAAGCAAGCATTTGAAGTTCGGTTTTCCCATCTAATCCTGTCATGCTACTATACCTTTCCTGAAACAGTTTGATGATTAGCAAACAAAATCCCAAGGACTATTAAATCAGGGTATACAGTGAAGTCAATGGAGCACTAATAAAGCCTGACCTTGTGTTTAAACAAAAATTAGTTCCATGTATCCTTGGACCTTGGCATAGGACGAAGACTCAAATGTTTATATTTGTTAAAGAAATGCCACAGCTAAGTAGAGTTTGATCACCGGAATCTCTAATATTGATAAACAACACAAAGCAGCCAAGGATGTTCTTCAACACTGACAGAAGACTCATAACACTTTAAAACCTTGCCTTTTTCTTGTCCTAATGACAACTCAACTGACTTTATCCAAAATTCACAGTATTTACCAGAGAGCAGGCAAGAAACAATTAGAAAAATCATCCTCCCCTACACTAACTAAATGTAATTGCATAAACCTGGAGTGGTGAAGGAAAAATATGTAAAAGCAGTAGTCAACAAAGGAAAAAGCCTCAAAGATTTACCAGCATGTTACCGACTCCATCAGCTACTTTACAAACAGACATTAGAAAAGGGGATTTTGATCCTAGTGAACCTGCAACAAAGGTTTGTCTTAGCAAGTAGATAGAGAAGATACACATAAAATTTCCACAAGCAGAGCCATGATGAACTCACAATCTTGCTTTCACCGGTCATGCTAGATTCATCAATAGCAAGAGAATGACCACTAATTAGCACTCTATCCGCAGGAACCTAGATGGATACATTTTGTAAGGCGAAATTATAATTTAATTCTGAACCTCGGAATGAAATATATTGACAAAGTTTACCTACCTGGTCACCTATTCTAAGAGGTATAACATCTCTGACAACAACGTCATAGATTGAAATCTTCACTGTTCTCCCTCCTCTCATGACCTGCAAGAGTTTTCATTTATTTAATTATCAAGCTCAAAAACATATAATTCTAAAGCTATCTA
The DNA here is from genome assembly GCA_900406355.1 of Erysimum pusillum. Lineage (NCBI taxonomy): Eukaryota > Viridiplantae > Streptophyta > Magnoliopsida > Brassicales > Brassicaceae > Erysimum > Erysimum pusillum. Next base: position 3,224 of record OVBW01002376.1, read on the forward strand.
AGATGTTAGAGCAAGCACCTCAAGTTGTATATTTCTTTTTTCATCGTTCAGGTTTTGAAACTAAAGAGATTGGCGATAGTCACTAACAGCTGAAAGAATCAAAAAGATAAAGCGTAAAGAAAGATTCATCTCAAAGGATTAAGAGCAAGATTGGGAATGTTTCTAAGAATTTGTCACAGAACACAAAATACAAATTGTAGGCAATAGACGAAATCAGCATGTTCATTCATACCTGTAACAACAATGACAAGCAAAACTGCAAACGCAATGCTTCCACCATCAAGCCATCCTTCTTTCAAACCCTGATGAAGTAGTAACCAAAAGAAATTATATTAGACAGAAAAATTAGTGCGTGCCAGATTTTAAAAAATGAACTATACAAAAGGAAAGCATACCTCTGTCTTTATTCCCAATGACAATGATGTTACAGCCGCTATGATCAAGATGATAAGAGTTTAATCTTGCCAAGCTTCCCAGAAGAACATCTTTGGAACAACAGAAAGTTAAAAATGGAATGAGTTATCCACAAAATGGTAAAAACTTATAAAAGACTTAAAAAAGAACTGTCATAGAAGCTTACAAACAAGTTTTTCCCCTTCTTCTTTGGGTACTTCATAGATCCAAATGCGTTTTTCCTATCTATCACTTCTTTCTCATCTTCATTGATACCTTGTTCCAGATTTGACTTCAACTTCTCTGCAACACCTTTGACCTGAAAAGTAATCGTTAATCTGAGTATAATGAAATCTTCCCATTTACAATGAATGCAATATGAGTCTTGAGTCATAGTATCATACCCCTCCAAATTGCTGCAAATTGGACATGTTCTGGTTCTTGGTCACTGATACAAGCTTTTCAAGATGAATGTCAAAGTTTCCAGTTGAAGCTGCTGGAGTTGATGATCCAAACGCTGATTGATCCCAAAGAAAATAAAGATTAAATCATAAGAAACCAAAAAACAGAGATATGATTGACTTATGTGAGATGATCATACCAAGTTGTTGTTCCCCAGCCAATTTAAAAAGCAATGCTGCCTGATTCATATTTACAGACGTGAGATCATAAAACAAAATCTTTCAATGATAGAAGGTTTATAGAATTTTACCCTAATGACTTGAGCATGTGCTCTGATCATCCTCCTTCGATTATCATAATGTTCTTCTTTATTTAGATCCAAAGTGTATCGAAATCAACGTGATGCGTTCAACACAAGAGCCGCTTGCTACAATTCACGATCAAATCGAAGTTTCAAATTCACAATCGAATCTCAAATTCTGTAAATCAAAGAAGAAGAGAGAAAGATGTATAAATATATATACCCTCCAGCGACGAAGAGATTCAACAGAGGCATTTTTGGTGTTTTCAATATCAAAAGGATCATCAGGATCATGATGAAGCTCTTCGTGATTGAGATTGAAGGTCAGATCCGCAACACGTTTGAAGACGCAAGATCAATAAGATTGGCATTGAATCAATAACTCAATTCACGCACACGGGAAACCAGAGAGATTTAGATAAAATAGAGAAGAAAACGCTATTAGATGAGGAAGTGGTAACGGTGGGCTAAGTAGCACTGAAACGGGTACGGGAACCAGAAGCGGGTACGGATACGGGTACGGGAAACGGCAAAGTAAAAATTTATAGATACGGGTACGGCATGGGTACCTTAATAAATATATAGAAAAAATAGCCTTATATATAGAAAAAATAGCCTTAAATTATAAATACATGTCTATGTTACATTAGAAAAATATGCAAAACAATCTTTGTCAACTTATATTATTAAAATATATGCAAAACTATAAGAAAAAACCACTGAAATATGCAAAAAGGATGACTATTGACTAATCTAATCTATGATCATACAAGAATATATGCAAAATCATCAACTGAGTTACAACAATATGCATATATGTTAAAATAGCAAGAGGCTGTTAGTATTATTAATCTACGAAACTCAGAATTTATTATAGAATTTATTACTAAACACGTTTCCTCCGTCCCCATTGAGTACCCCGTTTCCGGAACGTTTCGGAGACGGAAACGTCGTGAATTTGACGTCCCCGTGCATCATAGACGGTGGGCTGTAGAAATTCTGCAGCAAATTTTTTTTTTTTTTTTTGTAGAAATAGCAAAATATTTTTTGTATTTACGTTTTCAATTTATCCAAATTTTTTAAAGTTTTGCATGTATTAAAGTGCCACGTGTCTTCTCTAAAACAACTTCTGAAAAGCTGATGTGGACACAAGGAGAAGCCTTGAGTACCCCCTTTTATTAGTATAGATTCCAATTAAATTGTTAACTTTTCTTTAACTGATACTCAGTATCTTTTTGTAAAGAACTTAAAAGGAGTCCCCACTAAGATAAACAAGTTAATTACTACTATAATTTAAGTAAATTTGCACCGATAACTCAGAAAAAAACCAAAGTAAATAAGTAACAAAAAAAGGATAATATAGTATATATTATATGTATAATTTATAATTTTTACTTTTATTTTAAATAAAATAAGAGTATATTTTATCATCCACCACTTATCTTTACCGCCGCCATTTTCGCTGCCGGTGCCCAACACTTCCGATGCCGCCGGTGTCTGACACTTTCGCCAAAAACGTGAATCCATACATGCCAAAAAGTGAATCTACAAATTTATTGTTAAAAATGCAAATCTTCAAATTTCACGCCAAAAACAAAAAAAATCCGCCAAATTTTATCAAAAAACGTGAATCCGCAAATTTTCCATAAAAACGTGAACCTGCAAATTTTCCGCTAAAAAGGTAAATTCGACAATTTTCTGCCAAAAATATAAATTCGAAATTTCCTGCCAATAACGTGAATTCGAAAATAATCCGCAAAAAAAAAAATTGTATAACACAAAGTTGATATTAGAGTTTTGATTTGTTTTTGATTTCTAAAATAAGAAAGAGCTATTGTTTTGTTTGTTTAAAGGGTTAAAAATTAACCCTTAAATCTAAAAGGCTAAAAAATGACAACTCATTATTAGACCTTTAAACAACTCATTATTAACCCTTAAATCTAAAAGGCTAAAAGACTAATTTTTAGAACATGGATGGGCTAACCCTATTCTTCTTAGCCCATAATAACATCTTATTCACAGAGTTACAAAGTTCAGCTAAACAGTAAAAGAACAATAAACAGAAGCAGAGGATAGAGACTGATCGATCGCAACAGAAAGCAACGTTAGCAATTGCAAATCCTAATCTTTAGCCGCACTCTGTTTTCTGTTACCAACCATATTAGGTTTTCCAAAATCTTGTTTAAAGGAAACACTTATGATGGCCAGGTTTGTTATTGAAGTTGAGGTCGTGAGTCATGGTCTTGATACTACTACAACTTTAGATGGCTCGGTTTTAAAACATTAAGAGAAAGCAATTTTAGAGTATTAGGTAGGTGACTGCTACTCTCTTGGGCTCTTGGCGTTTAAAAGCTAGAATTATAGTTCTTGCAACCAATCGGGATATCGAAGTCCTAACTACAAATAGAATAGTTGATGAACACTTGAGACTTGAGAGTGGTTTTTTCCTTTCGCAACATTTTGTTTTACGAATCAAAATGTGACTTTCTCTAGTTGAAAAGAATATGCTCTAGTTTGAGTAAATTGTGAAAGAATTTGCGGAATATAAGTTTAGAATAGAAGTAGAGTAGTTGTAGAGTGTGTGAGAATATAGAGATTATAGAGATTATAAAGATTGTAGAGAATATAAGAGTATAGAGAGAATATGAATCTAAGAGAAATAACTCTTGATTAGATTTCAAGTGAGGAGCATACAACATATTTATAGAGATATACACTAGGTCAAAACACAACACATGAGAGAGAAGAGGATTCGCCCAAGATGAAAGCGACTTGTCCTAACGTTCAAGTCCACTTGCGCTTGTATTTGAATTTCTTCTTTTGGGCGCCGAGTTGCTCTCCTTCTAGAAGGTCTTCATGGGCCTTTCTCCACTTTATAAGGCCTCTTAGCCCTCTTCATTATCCAAATTGATCTTGTTCCCATTTGGTTCTTGACGGGCCTCGTCTCCCCTTCAAGTGTCTCTCGGCCCTTCTCCTCTTTATTGTCTCTTACGGCCCTTCTTCTCTTCATGTTTGGTAGCATTTGTGTTGTATCTCATGGGGCGTGATACATGTGTTACGGACACCTACTTAGGTTCTCCTCTTTCACACTTCTATGTCTTTCATGCCTTTTCTTCTCCTTCATATGCGATTTATCTTCTTCATTCTAACAAATTGTGGGTATGCATTTTTCTAAAATGAGGAATTACTAAACTAAAGGATTAAAATATTAAACCATTAATTAGACTAAAGAACTTTTATTCTTTCATTCTTTTTGTTTTGCACTTATTAGTTATTACTAATTACTAATAGATGTAAAGGAGAGAATCTTTGGCTAGTTTAGTACCGACGGTAGTCCATTGTTCATCATTCTGTTTTATTTTTTGGGTTCATAAATCTTCTTCGTGGTCACTGCATGAATTCTAATGTCTATGGACGTCTAATTAATCCGAGTTTTTGACCTGGATCTTCTAGTGAAAGTAACATTGGGTTATCTTGTTGTGAACAGGCGATGTTTGAGCGGATGAAGGCGGAAAAGGGAGAAGGAAGAGGAGGATAGAGGACGAGTGAACAGGAGCAAAGGCGAAAACTGGAGAAGTTGAGCAAGCTCAACACGTACTCCTCGTGGTTAAACATATTGACGCACATATCTTTGACTTTGCACTTTGTTTATCTCGGCCAGAGTCTTGCGCCGCTTGGTGATCTCTACTTTTGTTTTCTGAAACCCAAACCTTTTTGTTGTTGTTCTTGTTGTTGTTGTTGTTTTCTGATGTACATTCACGGTATCAGGGTTGTTTTGTTTTCGAATTTCATATGTAAATATATCTTGTAATTAGGTTATGCCTTCGCTTTTGGCTTAGAGGTATTTTTTTATTTTTTTTTGTTGCCTATCGCCTATCGGGATCCACTTCTAGAACATTAAATAGCAGGTCCTTCAATCATAAGTTCCGGCATTTTTCAGGCCTGAGGAGGTAAATTGATCCAACACGCGTTCGTACAAACATTTATGGATGGTTTATTGTAGAAATTCTTGCAAGGTCGTCACTCACACACATAATAGTCTATAGTACTTCTAAAGATAATGAACTCATCAGGATGAGTTGTAGGTAGATAAATTATTGAAAATACTAAAAATAGTGAACTGCTCAACTGATCATGCGGAGGCATGAAAAATCTGTTTAAACCTCATCAGGACCAAACATTTCGTTTAAACCTCTGAGGCATGAAAAATCTGTTTTGGAGCAGCAGAATTCATCATGCGGAGAGCTTCGATGATGAGATCACAAAGGTGATGAGGGTTTGGAATCACGTCTACATCGACTCCAATGTTGATTATAATCTTGTTCGCATAGCTTTGAATCATGATAACGGGTGCCTTGTTAAATGAAGAAAAACATCGAAATTAGTTTTCTTCAATTAAGGTTTCACGAGATGATGTCTAGTCCCGCACTATCCACAAATAAATCTATATAATAATAACAATCTAAATAATTGTAACTCTATTTTACGGTTGTGTATTCTCGTTATAGTTTTTTGTATTTTTTTATTTTTATTTGAAAAAAAATCTTTTATTTGCGACCCTGTTTTACGGTTGTTTTTTCCATTTGAACGGTTGTATATTTTTATTATAATCTTATTTTTTACAATTGTGTCTTTTCATTATATCTTTTCGTAATTTTTTTTGTATTTTCTATTAAAAAAAATACCTTATACGGTTGCGTCTTTTCTTTGCAAGCTTGTTTTACGGTTGCGTCTTTTCATCGCAATTATTTATGTTTTTATTTAATTACTAAAGTAGTTTATCTTTAGAAAACTGCGTTTTTTTACTATAATTTTTTGTTAATACACTTTTATTTAGAACGATATATTTTTTGTCGCAATTCTTCGTTTTTTTTTTTTTTTTTTTTTTTTAGGGGNGGGATAATTCTTCGTTTATACAGCTATAATATTATCAATATATGATCTTAAGATTACGTCTTCTTATACTAATATATAATATATTTTTACCTATGATCACAACATTTTTACTATAATATAAGTTGATATAATGAATTTTAGTATAAAAATTTCCCCTACGACATCGCGAGGCTCCCGAAACCTAGTTATAAAAATAATAGATAATTCTTTGTCCATTCATATGAGCTTCCAACTAATGGATGAAGAGAGTGGAGAAGCTCATATTCTTTATATATTAATGTTGAATAATTTCCGATCTTCTATCTTAACACATTTTTCGAGGTGATTGCTCTTTTTAGTTCATTAATTCACCTCGAACCGAATATCAAATTTCTTTTATCCATTATATACATGAATTCTGATATCTTAGTTTTGAATCATAGATATCTCCACTTGTGATGTGAGATATTCTAACATAGAGGTCACCATTAGTAGCCTAATGGCTGTCATAGAAATTAAATAAATGTGATTTTTGATAATGGTTTTAAGGTTGGGTTTGTGTAAGAGAGTACCTTTGAGACACCAATGGTATTTGCAGCAATGTAAGATATTTGATGGCCGAAAAAGCTAATTTCTTCGGCTGGACCAACTACATTTGAGAATATCATTGTTGTGCTACCAAATATTCTCTTTACAAGAATTTTGAGTGCCTGTTTTCCACCCAAGCACACACATCCATATATGTCGATCGGATTCACAAAACTCATATATATTATATTAGATATCAAGATAATGGTGATTTAGTATCTTACCCTAAATCCGAAAACCACCAAGGTTAACTTGAGCAATCCATAAGAAAATAGAGGTTCGAGGGAAAGTTTTTTACGATCCATAATAGTTTTAGCTTGCCGAACATATTCAAGTATATCATCCTCTGGCTTCATCCACAAAGGAACCAGAACATAGCCAATTGAGTTTCCCCATCTACACTTTGAACCTTTCGCCATCATATTAGCTAAATCCTGTATATTAGATTCTTACTATCTTTAAAAAGATAGAAAAACAAAAGCGAAGATTGTTCGGGTTAATATTAATTAGCACCTCGATATTTCTATTTGGCCTTAGGTTGAAAAAAAACAAGACCATGAAGACATAGTTTGTCTAGAGTTTTTCCTGACTCTGAAGTTGTTTCAACACCTGCCCACAAATTCAAGAAAATAATGTTTACCAAAAAAAACATACTATTAAATATGTAGGAATATGTTAATGAATGTTATTTTATGATATCAAACAAGAGTATGTGTCGGAAAAAAAAAAAGATATTACAAGATTTACCATATCTTTCATTCCAATATCGTGAAAGGCCAGCTTGTACCATCCCAAAAATAACATCATTCATAGTCTAATAGAAAAGCGAATTAGAAAAACATAGAAATTCATCATTTAAAAACAAAAAAAGAAGAAGAAAAATTATTTAAACTTACCATATTCATGGCGTTCTTCACCATTTTAACATCATCCAAACTAATGATTTGATGAATAAACTTATAAATGCCAAGTGTAGCCCCTGGTTTACCCATTAGATGTGTTGCGGTGTCCCTCGCGAAACATAGAAAAACAATAGACTTGATAACTTCAACACAAGTGTGGAACATTCGTCTTAATATGAACCATAACCAAGCAATTAACGACCAACAAACGTTCGTAGCTTTGCTTTTCTTCGAAGCCACAAAAGTAGGCAATGCCTCGGGATCACTTATTTTTCGAGTACAAGCGAGTAAAAGAGACATAAGAGACATCCCATCGCCCAAAGAATGATGGAACCTAGCCACAGCCACGCACTCCGCATGTGATGTTTTAAGTTTCAATATATGAAACTCCCATAAAGGTTTTGACATATCCATTGGAGAAAGAGCCATGTTTGATGTATAAGCCTCTAGAAATTCATCAGGATTATCAATGTTGGGATCTAATTCCGGAACAATTACATGCTCTTCCACTTTTACGTTCGTTGGAATCCATTTAGCTTTTCCTTTGTGCTCACCATGACCAGTCACCTAAATGTAACATACGGTGTTACGAATTCTACGTACATACGAAATATATATATAAAATGAGTCTTAATTATACAACTTATATGAGCTAGAAAGCCATAAAACTTAACATATAATTAGCGATATATAAAAATATGTGTATGTGTGCATACAAGTCTATATATGTGTTTGTTATTTACCGACCAGTATGCTAGAGAACCGTGGATGGTTAATCAATGTGCTTTTTAAGCCTTCAACAATGGTAAATGGATTGCCTTCGTTTTTGATACCAATGGTTACAATGTTGAAGGTGTCTAGACCCGGCATGCTGAACAACTGTGCCAATGGACTTACTGGTTCCTCTCCTTCCGTCACTTGCCTTTCTATTGCCATCTCTCTCTTTATTACCAGTTAGTGTGATTATTCTACAAAGTGCATATGGGAATGATTATATATAAAATTATTTTCCGGTGCTACAAATATACATAAGTGTAATTAATTGAGGGTTGTTGAGAAGCTAGCTACTACTCGCTATGAATGTGATACCTCTTTACTACACTATATGTACTATATAATTGAGTGTGTGATAGACAAATTATTAGATTTCGTGAAAAAAATTTTTTTAATATATTATATTTTATGAAGTTCGGTATATTAAAAATGAGCATAAAGACAAAAAACATTAGTAGATGTATAAAAATAACACGAAAAATATAAAAGAAAAAGTTAACCGAATAATGATAAATCATCGAAAGTGTTGAACTAAAAAAAAAGAAGTATAAATAGACTAAATATTTGTTTAAAAAAGAGCGAGGATAAATAACTTTTATTGAATTATATGATCAATTTCTATACAAAATTCTTCCGAATATGTGTGATTTTATAATTATTTTCATATATATATATATATATATAT
>OVBW01002379.1:0-12133 GCA_900406355.1 Erysimum pusillum
ATTCCGGAAAACTGACGACGAAAATTGGGCAGGTTACGTGGATAGAGCATGCGGAAGTGAAAGATAAAGTGCGGCCACATCGGCTTTACAGAGACCTCTTATACGGCGTCTTTGGCTACGGAGCACGACGTTGGACCGTTACTCTTGAGAGGATGTGCGAGAGGCTGTCTCTCACCTCCATGTCTGACTTCCAACCCAACGACTACGCCGGAGGTACTTAGACCTATATGGCTATATTTATATCAGTATCCAATATTTCATAGACGTAAATTAAAACCCAACTGGATCAGCAATATTTTTTTAAAAAAGTTAATAGATTATTCGTACAACAAACAAATAATTACTCAGAATGTGTTATATAAAAGATTATATAGCGTTTTAATATAAAAGAGTTTACCAGTCTATAACCAGTCTACAAAAAGAGTTTACATGTGATAACCAAATTATTTATATTTATCCTATTTTGAGCTTCGGTAACTCTAGGTGCAACATTTATAGTATTGACCACAATATATTGCTAGTTTCAAAACGTTTAGTATTTAAAACTCTTTAACTATTTATTAAAAATTTTAAAAATGTTTCATTTTTTGTAGTTGTGAAAACAATAGAAGGCAGAAGGAGCATAATGAATTTGGGAGAAAGAATGTTGAAGAACTTTGCTTGGATAATGAAAATGTCTGAGAAACTCGACTTTTCACAACAATCTGAAACCAACAATAGTGGAGTTAGGATTTCAGTGCGAACAAACACAGATGCCGGTCAACCGCCCGGTCTCATTGTCTGTGCGGGTTCATCTTTATGTCTCTCTGTTCCTACTCTCCAAGTCTACAATTTCCTTAGAAGTCTGGAGGTTCGTCACCAGGTAAGTATATATAGATGGCTTAATTAACTGCACTATCGTCCATATTAATTAATCAGCCTATTTTAAAATCAGTATGTGTCGCTATTTTTCACATTGGGGGGTAATTAACAAGAGATATAATGTTTGTATGTAAAAAAGTGGGACGTTCTCTGCCATGGAAATCCAGTGACTGAGGCTGCTCGTTTTGTCACCGGATCAGACAAGAACAACAACGTGACTTTTCTCCAGGTATATTAATCATACTAAAAACCTTATGATTTTTACGGGATATTAATATTATTTCTTTAAATTTAGCATAATTACTAGCATATAAATAGAGATGTTATAAAGTAAAAGAATCCAGGGAACGGTTCAACATTGTTCGTTTTTGTGTTACATTTTAGTGGTCATCAACCGCAAGATGATCTTCCAAGATCACTAGAGTAGATTATTAAATAGGATCACAAATCTTGAATAATCATGCATGAAGTTATTCACATCTATATTTTTCATGCATGGAAGTCTATTACAATTTCAATTTCTTTGGCATTGCATTAACTATGTTAAATATATTATATAGCCTGCAAGTGGAGCGGATAATAGTGAGATGATGATACTACAAGATGGTTTCGTAGATGCATTAGGAGGTATGGTGGTCTACGCTCCAGTGGATCTAAACACAGCATACTCCGCCGTTTCAGGCACAGCTGATCCTTCCACCATTCCAATCCTCCCTTCCGGTTTCATCATCTCCCGTGACGGCCGTCCTTCCGCTGATGACGAGCTCGACGGTGACAGTTCCACACTCCTCACCGTGGCTTTCCAGATCCTAGTCTCCGGTCCGAGTTACTCCGCAGATCTCAACCTGGAAGAATCTACAACCACAGTCAATACTTTGGTCAGCTCCACCGTTCAGAGGATCAAAGCCATGCTTAATTGCGAATGATGGCCAGTGAGAGTTTGATTAAGTTAATTACCAGTTCCCAAATCTCAACTCTTTGGTTTTTTTTTTTCTTGTCTTGAAATAAGTGAGAAGAGTATTCTCCGTCGTGCTTTTTCATGTTTTTGGTTGGTTATAAACTTATTACAATAAATTTCTTAGGCAAAGGGCCTTTGATAAACAATATTTATGTTGTTGCCTTTTGGCATGTTTAATTGTTGTTAGATTTATAAAATGTATAACTTCTTAATTTCTGCTTTTATTTATTATTATTTTTGATACTTTCTGTTTTCATTATATAATTTAAACTTAATATGACTAAAAATCCTGTGAAATTCATGTAGCTAAACAATTATGTGTAGCTTTCATGTTTGTAAGTAATATATCTACATCAAAAATTAAAATGTATCTTTTTCTGGTACGTGAAAACTGCACCATCGGAAATGGATAACCAAGCTTACCTGCAAGACGTGGTACTCGTTTTTCCACCTTCCTATGAATATAATTGGGCTAAGATCGAATCGGTTTACATGGTTTAAACACTTAACCGAACGGTATAGTAATAAAGGAGGCATACGATTGCGCGAGGTGTGTGACAGATTTCTGATTTTTCAATTGGTAAAGAGAAGACAACGGACATATTTTTGGTAACCTTTCAATTGTCACCACTAACTCTCTCCCTACTATAAATACCCCTCCGCTTTAATTCTACAACACTCTTCATTTTTTCAATCTCTCTCTCTCTTCTGCGATTAATTTCTCTCGATCGGAATTCCTCACCGGAAAATCATCCAATGGCCGCCGCAACCGAGAAGCTCCCTCAGCTCAAATCCGCCGTCGATGGACTTACTGAGATGAGGTTTGCGATGTTGTTTTAATTCGTCGGCTCAGATTCTGGATCTGGTAATCTTCTTCTTCATCGTTTAGACTGATCTGTTTCCTGTTGTTTCAGTGAGAATGAGAAGAGCGGATTCATCAACCTCGTTTCGCGTTACCTCAGGTTCGTCCTTGCTTCGTCTGCTTCCGATTTTGTGTCTTCGGATTTCTATTTCCTATGTTGATCGAATTTTTATTGCTCTTATCTTTCATTGGTGAATATCAAACAGTTTCTGGCCTTTAGAACTTTTCGTTTGCTCTTAGTTATCATAGATTTTTTCTGAAATGAGTTTGAATTTCCAAGTTAATGTTTCTCAAGTTCTCTGTTCTTGGACTTCAGATTTCGATCAACTTATGTCTTTAACTCGTATCGGATCTGGGGTCAGATCTAGAAACTTAAGATTGTTTTACATTTAGACGGCCAGCTAGTTCTAAATTCCCTGATTTTCATGTGAATTTGAAGTGGTGAGGCCCAGCACATTGAATGGAGCAAGATCCAGACACCTACTGATGAAATTGTTGTTCCTTACGATAAAATGGCTAACGTATCCGATGGTATTTATTCTTTTTTTTGGATGATACAAATGTTTATTAAAAGTTTGTTTCCTGGATGTTCTGTGTGCTTGTTTTGCATTGGATCATTTTCTTGAGAATATTGTTTTGTTATGTTTCAACATAATGAAGATGCTTCCGAGACCAAGTATCTGTTGGACAAGCTTGTTGTGTTAAAGCTTAATGGAGGTTTGGGAACGACAATGGGATGCACCGGTCCAAAGTAAGCCCTCTAATCTTGTGTTACTTATCAGTGTTCAGTTCAAATTTTGCTTATCCTTGCTCGAGTAGTTGCTCTACTCTCTTTGAGATAACAAAGTTGATGGTGAAATTCTGAGTACCTTTCCCAGCTTGAAGATCTATTTGTCATGTCCTCCTTGTTTGTGGACAGTTCTCTTGGTCTATAGAATTTATTGTCATCGCAAGTGTGTGACTAGTAAACAAACCACTGTCAGTTTCTGACAATAGCAGGATAATGTGTATAACATCTTTTATTTCATTTGAGGTTTCTGTAAAAGTCCTTCCCTGATGCTTTATGCAACATTTTTTTTCTTCAAACAATAGGTTTCATTTTCTTTTCCTGTTTTTGTGCAGATCGGTTATCGAAGTTCGTGATGGTTTGACATTTCTTGACCTGATTGTCATTCAGATTGAGGTTTGTAATTTTTTTCCTTTCAAATGTTCTAACCTTAATTCCTTTACGTAAGCTTTATATATATACATTGCTTTCCCACAGAATCTCAACAACAAGTATGGCTGCAAGGTTCCCTTGGTTCTCATGAACTCATTCAATACACATGATGACACACAAAAGGTACTTCTATCACCGAGGGTTACATCTCTTTAGTTCTACATCTATCTTATACTTGTAGGCTGACTGATTTTTGTCTTGTTCAGATTGTGGAGAAGTACACCAACTCAAATGTTGATATTCACACTTTTAATCAGGTATTTAATGTCAATGCCATTACAAGTTAAGAAGCTAAAACTTCAATTAACGGTCCAGGTCAACCTTGAACTAATAATATTGACTTAAACTATGTAGAGCAAGTATCCTCGTGTTGTTGCTGATGAGTTTGTGCCGTGGCCTAGCAAAGGAAAGACTGACAAAGATGGCTGGTATGATTTCCAGCTAATATTGGATTTACATTTAAGATTCCATTCGCGTTTGCACATCCTTCTCTGTTACTATCAGATTGCACCACTTATAAAAGAAGTCTTTTTTGAAGGTATCCTCCCGGTCACGGTGATGTATTCCCATCCCTCATGAACAGTGGAAAGCTTGATGCTTTCTTATCACAGGTCCTTTTTTTGATGTAGTCTATTACTATCTTTGTCTCCAGAAGTTATCCTTTGATGTCTGTGTCTTTCAGCATTTGCGATTTTAATTCCGAGTTTCTCACTATTCAGGGTAAGGAGTATGTGTTTGTCGCCAACTCAGACAACTTGGGCGCTATCGTCGACTTAAGTAAATCTCCTTCATTCTTAGTTTCCTCTTTTATTGCTTTTGCTTTAGTTGCAATCAGGAACAAAGAACATTTAATCAGAGACTAATTTTTGGGAGTCGCTGACTCCATGCTGCTTCAGAAATCTTAAAGCACCTGATCCAGAACAAAAATGAGTACTGTATGGAGGTTACACCCAAAACCTTAGCTGATGTAAAGGGAGGAACTCTCATCTCTTACGAAGGAAAAGTTCAGGTAAAACGTTTTTCCTGTTTGATCTGTAGCATTTTTCTGTTGCATGATTATTAGAAAGTTACTAATCAAATCTGGTGTTATTACATACTAAAGATTGTCCGTGCATTCTGCAATTTCTGGCACCTTAAATCATAGATTATCCAGGCTCCTAATTGAATGATATGTGGAGATGTATTTTATTGTTTTCTTTGCAACTCATCATCTTCTCACTGTTTCATTTTTCTTATGATACTGGATAAAGCAGTCTTGTTGACCTCTAACATTTACTTCCTCTGTTGTGTAACTCAGCTTTTGGAGATTGCTCAGGTCCCTGATGAGCATGTAAGTTTACACCTCTTCTTTGCATTCCTTCTAGTCTCTCTATTTATTATTCATTTTTACTAGAACTTGTTTGTAATTCTTGTAGCCGTTAACGTTGGTCCCTCTTTTCTCAGTTTCACTAGCTTCCTTTGCTCCTTGCACGAAACGAAATCACTTTTCTCTAGCTACTATGTGTTGCTAAGCGTTACATTGCTCGTGTTTCTGGTAGGTAAATGAATTCAAATCAATTGAGAAATTCAAGATTTTCAACACAAACAACCTGTAAGTAGTAGCTCTCTGGTCCTAAAAGCATTGAAGATAATAAATTTATATGCAAACACTTAACTGTTCAACTTTTTACAGTTGGGTTAACTTGAAAGCCATCAAAAAACTTGTGGAAGCTGATGCGCTTAAAATGGAGATTATCCCAAACCCCAAGGTACGAACTGTACAATCATACTACGAGACGCAGTTGGTCTATTGCAGCTCTGCATAATTTGTCTTAACTCTTCTCAGGAAGTTGATGGAGTCAAAGTTCTTCAACTGGAAACTGCAGCTGGTGCTGCGATAAGGGTATGCATTTCATCTGTAACACTCATTAAAGCAGTTTTTAAAGAAACACAACCGTTAACTTCGTCTAATATTTTCCCGTTTTCAAACAGTTTTTTGATAACGCAATCGGTGTGAATGTACCTCGGTCACGGTTCTTGCCAGTGAAGGCAACTTCAGACTTGCTTCTTGTTCAGGTAAACCAAACCACTCCTTGGCCAAATATCCATTAAACGAGCAACAGAGAATTAACAATTCTTAATCATCCTTCACAGTCGGATCTGTACACACTCGTAGACGGCTTTGTCACAAGAAACAAAGCTAGAACAAACCCCACAAACCCAGCTATTGAACTGGGACCCGAATTTAAAAAGGTAAGAAACGTTCGTTCCCTGTGTGGGCTCTCTGAAAAATAGTATCTCACTCTAATTGTAAGGTTGTTGCCACGGCCTAGACCGACATGTTTTGATCCTCGTGCTGAAGCTCGAGCCTGTCAATATTTGATCCTGCAGGCCAATGGTCAACATGCGGTTAACTTGAAAAATACACAAAGAAAAATGAGCCATTATTAACATCCTAGTTGTAACTGTGAATTTGTTTTTTGTATCTTGGTTAACAAACAGGTCGCGAGCTTCCTTAGCCGGTTCAAGTCCATCCCAAGTATAGTTGAGCTCGATAGCCTTAAGGTGTCTGGTGATGTCTGGTTTGGGTCCAGCGTTGTTCTAAAGGGCAAAGTGTCAGTGAAGGCAAACTCCGGGACTAAACTTGAAATCCCCAACAATGCTGTGCTCGAGAATAAGGTAACGTTTTACTCCTGGGGGGATATTGCTGGAAATAGATCACTAGACTCAACTTTTTGTTTTTCTTCTTACAGGACATCAACGGTCCAGAGGATCTGTGAAGAAAGTTAAAAGACTTTGATGCGTCTTCTTCTGTCTTCCTCTTCTCTAGTAGATGAGAGCACTTTTGAATGAAACTTTTTTCATGTGAAAAGATCACAAGAATAACGAGAAGTGATATATATATTTTTTTGGTGCAGTTTAGCCCCCACAAAATACGTTTTCAAATTTACTATTTCCTTTTTCTTCCTTACGTATATTGATTTTATTTTCCTTTTTTGATGAACAGTTTCTCATGCCTTTTTGGATAATGGTGAAAATGAACTCTTTCGTCCCCATCTCGAGTTTTATCTCTTATTTTTATTTTGGAAATTAATGGGGAGGTATTGGTTCATGAATTTTGAAATCCATATAGAATTTAAAAATCCTTATTGATTTGGAAAGAAGACTTTGTGGATTTTGAAATAACATGTGTTTACCCACGGATTTGAATCTTTATATTTTACACTCCATTTTTAATAAAACGTGGATTTGGAAATCCAAAAACAAATCACTAAACGAATAACATAGTATTTTAATTAGTATTTACAAATCATATAACCAATAACACATGATTTTGATAAAAAATTTAAAATCAATGATTGAATAACACATGATTTTTATTTGGATTTATAAATCCAGTAAAATCCATAAACCAATAACTCCCCCTAAGTATGGAGCTTAAGCGTATGACATCGTAGATGAATGGGTAGTGTCGAAGTAATAATCTTTGCTTGTGATCACAATTTTTCTGTGGCTTTTCTTTTTTTGCTTCCAAGTAACTTCAAAACGGATAATACTTGTACCATATCGCGCCAATTGTCCAAACTTGTTTCTACTACTACGTTGACCTGGACCAATTGTACAACTCAAAATCCAAAAAAGAAGAAAATACAAAATTATAATGAGACATAATAATTAATACGGTTGGGTCCATGAATAGTTTCACCGGTCTGGCTTTTTTATACACCACATATCTTTTCAATCTCTTTTTATCTTTGTTAGATAGAACATTCACACTGATTGTCACAAAGTCAGAGACCTTTATTTCAATAGAATATCTGCCATCTTCCTTTTATCCCGTTTGGCTATAAAGCGGCAAAAAGATGTTGGTGAAAAATATGAACCACATAAGAAACCTTAAGTACTTATAGAAATAGATTATCGACCCGAACTGTGTGGATCCACCTACCATTTTTTCTTCTCTTCGCTAAAATGATTGATACAAATGTTTATGTTTTTTATCTACTAATGATGAATCCACCATTCAAATGTACTTGCATCTTTCATATGCTACAATATGAAGTAAGTTCACTTAACAAACTAATTTTAGTTATGGGAAACAACACTTTAAAAAATTTACAACCGTGATATATTTTTCTTTTAGTTGAAAGTTCACCGTCAAACAAAATTTTGTTACACCATATGGCAATATTTATCTATCTTACTGTAAATATATTTGCAATAAATGATTATGACATGTCTTATAAATTTTTTTTTTGGGTATAAATGTCTATTAAATGGTTACAAATTAAAGTTACATATACATTTAATTATTTGAGAATAAATGAGTGACATGTTTTGTAGGTATTTACAAAATTAAGATTACATATACAGTTCCATTATAAAAAAATCAAAAAAAAAAATTATCATCTCAAATAATATAGAAAAGATTTTGGCAAAAACTAAAAATATAATAATGACATAATTTGACCGAAAATAAATGTATGGTGGTGAAGAAAAAGAAAAATATCACTACACTTGGCACGTGTGTCACTTCACACTATCCAGTAGACCAGTACCTAACTTCCAGCACCACCAAGCCTAACCCTCTTCGCAAACCAGAAACTCTTCAAAGGACTAGTCTTTTTTTTTTTTGGTTAAAGCTTCAAAGGACTAGTCTTTTTACTCTTCGTTCCTATATCCTCAGAATGGTTTATTTGTTGTTTTCATATGCTTACGCCCTCTAATTGCTTAACATTTTTGAACATTTTGAGAAGTTATCTCATCTTTTAAAAAAAATTGGATGTTCTTCTCACTGATGATTGTCATATTAGATAAATGTGGTTTCGCACTACAGCGTTGGATTTTATCGAAAATATGATAATAACAAATAGTTTTGTCAGAGACGGCCAAAAAAACAAATGCTTTAAGTAGACAACAGCCACACACCTGTCACACCACTTTCTGATCTTTGAGACCCTAAAAGTAACAACAACAAGGAAAATATGTGGCTTAGAAATTTTGTGTAATATCGATACAAATGGTGAACGTAATAAACAAATACAAAAAGACCAGAGAAAAAGAAAATGAGTGGCTAGAACCATCCTTCCTTTCCTTCCACATGTCCATTTTCTGTAGAGCAGACGGCTGAAACAAGAATCAGTGACTTGGACAAAAGTGCACTCAAAATTATTTATATTTTAAATTAAAGTGTAAATAACTTTCACCTCCACCCGATATGATTTTTACAATTACACTAATGTGTCATTATCTTATATTCTTATGTGCTTAACAATAATTTAATAAATTATCTCTACACATTTATGAAAATAGATTACGATCTGGACGATGGATAATCATATTAATTCGAAAAGGTTGAAACTAGTTATAAATATCACAGATTCGTATCTGTATGTATTATATTATATGGTGTGTATATGTAGGCTTACGTAATGGATTGACCCCTACCAGGTTTTTTATTTTGAGGCAGAAGATATTTAATTTTAGTGTTTTCGTTTTCTCGTAAAATATAGCATCAAGCCACCAAGACAACGTCAAAACGAAAAACAACAAACAAATATCTCATTTTATTTTCACTTGTTTTTGGAATTAGACTTATGAGTTATGAGATTTAAAATCGTTTCAACTATTTGAAGATTTGTGCAATTTTTCTTAATTAAACATATATGTTAGACGTATTAGAAACCCAATATATATATAATTAAAATAAATCAGAATCCTGTTAAAATACGTCAATTGCATGTATATGAGGCTTGTTAATAGAAAACATTAACAACAAATCTTCATATTACTCTAAATTTTGGATATCCCATTTTTGTGGACCTCAATTGATAAAAGAAATAGTTATGATTTATAAAATAAATATAAAAGATTGTGTTCCAGAAGAGAAGAAGGTAGAAAGAAGATAAGAACCCCACAAAATCTAAAATGGATTTGACTATGTTTTTTTTAGGATTAAACCAAATATATGGAATTTTTTTTTTTTTGGTAATGACAAAATATATGGAATTTGATCTAATCTAAATAAATTTTAAAATTTTTTTGGATTGAGTAATTTAATTTTAATTAGGATATCGGATCTATTTTCATATATTTATTTTTAAAAATATATGTATAAGATATATACATAATAAACATAAGATAAATCAAAATATATCACAAAATAAAATTTATTTTTAGAAAAGTAAAGTATTTTAGAGAAATATATCATAAAATACTTGCAAAAATATATTAAAATAAATCTTTTATTTATTTATATATATATTGTTATTCTAATTATTTTAACTATATTAGATAGATCTAGATTGGGATATTCAGCAACGAATCCAATGCATCCCGATTGGAACATCATACTGTATCAAAGTATTTTTGGCCGTGTCTTCCCTTAAGTGGATCAAAAGAGCTAGTATCAATTTTAGCTAAAGAAAATAAATTATACTATTGTATATAATAAAAAAAAAAAAAAGAGAAAATAAATTTTATCCAAAAAAAGCTATCTGTAGAAGTGGAAACCAATGAACATGATGACCAAGCGAGGAAATAGCGAGTAAGCACGATAGTTATACTCTCGGAAGTACGTTTCCTATTTTGCCTTTTTAAGTATCTTCTGGTGGCTCACATTTCTCCGTCCAGCAAAATCATTTTTTGACATAAATATTATATTTCCTGATAATCTGAAAATAGAAATGATTGTAGGAAAAAAAGAAAGAAAAAGTATGGGAATTAAAAATACAAATACAATGCTCACCAAATCAACCTTTATTTTGGTTCTGCACCAAATTAATTGTATTAAAAACAAGTAGATTCATGGGCAATTCTCCAAAATACTATCATTTTTGCTTTTAGGACAAAAATACCACCAAAACAAAAAATTTTAAATTTCAAACTTTAAACTATAAATTCTAAACACTAAACCCTATTCTCTAAATACTATACCCTAAATTACAAAACAAACAATCCAAACAAAAAATTTAAAATTCTATACCATGAACAATAATTTAGTATTAGTGGTATTTTTGGAAAAAAAACATCAAAATAATGGTATTTTAAATAATTTCTCTAGATTCATTTTTTAAAAAATTAATATGAGAGACAAACAACTACAGTAAAAAATCTACAATTTCTTTGAAAAAAAGAAGAATCAGGGCAACGAGCGACGCGTGTCAATGGTGGTCTTTGAACGTGAGCCACAAGATTTCATCACTTTCTCGAGCGTTCCATGGAAAACCAATATAAATAATAAAATATGGAAAAAAGCGCAAACACCAGAAGCTGACGTGGCACCCCCCCTTTTTGTCTTCCCATTTTCTTCATCCCCCAAATTTATTTTCCTCCACAACAACAACAACACACCCCAAAACTTTTGCTTCTTCCCTCTCCTTTCTCTCTGCTTTCTTCTTCCGGCGACTCAGAACCCCTTTCTTTTTTCCCTTACTCTGGCAAGCTTAGTTTAACGGAGAATCTATACAAGTTCCATTTTCGACCTTTTTGTTACATCTTCTTCTCTTTCTCTGCGCTCAGATTTGCACCGAGAGTTTTTTCTTGTGTTTTCCTTCTATCGAACCTTTTGCTGGAAAACTTTTCCGGAAGGTGGAAGAAGGTTAGGTTTGTTCCTGATTTCAGAAGCATATCGTTTCTCGTTGTCTAACTGGAGCTGAGATATATCGAATCAGTTTATGGGATCTATAGAAACGGACGGAGAACAGAGGAAAAGTTAGCTGATTCCAACTCCAGATTCACGAATTTTACGGTGTCGTTTTGGTTTTGGTTTTTTTCTGCGATCTACACCTTCGAATTTTTTTGATTTTGTTTTCTCTCCGGCGAGATCTTAATCCGGGAAGCTATGGCGTCGTCTCCGTTAACTGTATTTAATTTTTCTCCACTTTTTTCGTTTTCTGCTTATTCAGATTAGCTAATGAATCTTTGAGTTTAGAATAGTGTATACGAACATTTAAGAAAGATAAGAGTTTAGCTTGTTCGGTGTAATCCATTTCACCATTTGCAGACTCTTGTTTCTTTTTAGCTATAAGTTGTCTCGAGATTTGTGTTTGCAACTACATTCTTGTGAATTTAATTAGGATCTGTAAGTAAAGTTGAAACCGTTGGGTTTTGTGAATGAACTTTGATGAAGAAAGTAAATGATCCATAAATTGCATTCCTGTTGTGAGAAAATTAGATGATGTCTCTCCTAAATCCCCTTTTCCTTGGTGATGATTTTAGGGTACCAAAGCTCCTTCGAGTAATAGAGTTGAAG
>OVBW01002380.1:1653-12132 GCA_900406355.1 Erysimum pusillum
ACATCTTCCTCGGCTTTTCTCCTTAATCCGTTGACTTCTCGCCACCGACCTTTCAAATACTCGCCAGAGCTGTCTTCTGTCTCCTTATCCTCTAGAAAGGCGGCTACTTTCGATGTTTCCTCTGCTTCTCTCGCGCTCAAGGGACAGAGCAGGAGGTGTTGTGATGTTGTGTGCAAGGCTGTGTCTGTGAAGCCCGAAGCTGGTGTTGAAGGGCTTAATATCGCTGAGAATGCTGCTCAGGTTAGATGGGTCATTTCTTCTGAGTTGTGTTTCGATTGTATCTGAATAGAGAGAGAGAGAGTGAGGAAAGCTAAATTGGTGATCAATTTTCTCACTTTAGGGGAGAACTGTAAACTAACTGAGCATTAGGCTTGTGAATTTGACTTCTTTGTCTAGTACATATAAATTGATTTCGTTTCTAATCTTTTTTTTCTTCATATGTTATGAATTGATTCAGCTTATTGGGAAAACACCGATGGTGTACTTGAATAATATAGTCAAGGGTTGTGTTGCAAGTGTTGCGGCCAAGCTTGAGATCATGGAACCATGTTGCAGTGTCAAGGATAGGTTTGTGTAACTGGTTTGATTTCTGGGTTGCTATCTTCACATATATATATTCTGAGCTTCTATTGCTATGATGATTTCAGGATTGGGTATAGTATGATTACTGATGCTGAAGAAAAAGGACTTATAACACCTGGAAAGGTATTTGATTATGGATTTTACCTTTCTTGTTGTTAAGAAGTTAGAACGAGTTGAAAATACTCACCTACGATAGATGTTGTAGTGTATCAATTTTGTTATTCTTTGTTGTTTGCTCTACATTGAGTGTCAAGCCTCTGATTTTGTTTTCTTGCTGCACCATTTTTAGAGTGTTCTTGTGGAATCTACAAGTGGAAACACAGGTATTGGCCTTGCATTCATTGCTGCTTCAAAAGGCTACAAACTTATCTTGACGATGCCCGCGTCAATGAGTTTGGAAAGGCGGGTTCTTTTGAGGGCATTTGGAGCTGAGCTTGTATTAACTGAACCTGCAAAAGGCATGACGGGAGCAATTCAGAAGGCTGAAGAAATTTTGAAGAACACTCCCAACTCCTACATGCTCCAACAGTTTGATAACCCTGCCAATCCCAAGGTCTATGATTACTTCTTTTCTCATAATATTCCACGAGTGACATGAACCATGAGCTAGTGTTACCTCTACTTTTGAACAATAAGAGGAGAATGTGAAAGGGTTAGTTAGGGAATATATAGAAACTCTTCTGCATTTCTTTTTACTGGGTATCAAGATTACTGTTTATCTTCTATGGCCTATAGTATTAAATAACCATGATAATCTATGAAATTCTCTGGTTCCACTTATTAAGCTGGAAATGTCTGCTAGTGTATTAATATAAAGAATATGCAGATTCATTACGAGACAACTGGTCCTGAGATCTGGGAAGATACAAGAGGCAAAATCGATATATTGGTTGCCGGGATTGGAACTGGTGGAACTATCACTGGTGTTGGTCGATTCATTAAAGAAAGAAAACCTGAATTGAAGGTACATAACTACATACTACATAGCAAGGGGGCTTGTAGCATCTCAGCTGGAATACATCTGTAGATGTTATAACCTCTGTAATTAGAGATAGGTTGTTCAATTAAGTAGTAAAAGTTATATTTAATTAGTTGATGTTTACGTGTACCAGGTTATTGGTGTAGAACCCACGGAAAGTGCTATACTTTCTGGTGGAAAACCCGGTAAGGCAGTGATTTTGTTTCCTTGTTTCTCTGGCATGTTGTTCTATAACCCTGTGTTTATTTAACATGTATTTGAAATGCAGGACCTCACAAGATTCAAGGAATTGGAGCTGGATTTGTACCTAAGAATTTGGATCTGGCTATTGTAGATGAATACATAGCGGTATGATCTGTTGGTTTGGTTCTCTAAAATATACAGTCATCTTGTTCATTTTCAGCAAGACGCTATTTTCCTTTTTAACTTATCAGTTGACATACAAATAAAAATGTTCTGGGCATGAAAGAGTATGATTCAAACTTCACTTGTTTTGTTGCTTCTAATCAGATTTCCAGTGAGGACGCTATTGAAACCGCGAAGCAACTAGCTCTCCAGGAAGGCTTGTTGGTTAGTCTAATTTTGTTATTCTGTTTGACTTATTTCTCTCAGTGGGAACAATCTTTATAGAAATTATCAAACAAACGTGAATGCATATGAGAAATCTGTAATTATAACTTTTTCAGGTTGGTATATCTTCTGGAGCTGCTGCTGCAGCTGCAATCCAGGTTGCAAAGAGACCAGAAAATGCTGGGAAACTCATAGCTGTAAGTCCTCATCTATGTATTTCATCATATTTTCTTGGTGGAGGTAGGTGATAGGAATTGGTTAATTAGTCTTTTAATCAGAAAGATTTCATTATCACATCTCCCTCACCAGACCCTAGTCCTGTATCTGTGACCAACCACCAGATTAATAATATAAAAAAAGAGTTCTTAAGTTAAATAATCATGAACCTTAGCCTTTATATGTCTGATGAACGAACACTTGCGTTGCCATCATCTCTTTGTCTTGCCAAACCCTACAAAGAACAACAGAGCTCTTGGAGCTTGTTATTCAATTATTATAGCCCAAAGTAGGGATCAATGGAACCATTCTAGCTTAGTATTGAGTAAAAAATGTAACAGATTCATTGTATCTTTGTTAAAATTTTATCTGTGAGTTACTGAGTTGATGAATCTTGGTTTTCAGGTTGTGTTCCCGAGCTTCGGGGAACGTTACCTCTCGACCCAGCTTTTTCAGTCGATTCGAGAAGAGTGCGAGCAAATGCAGCCTGAGCTTTGATTTATTGACCAACAAGGAACCTCTTCTTTGATTTATTGCAGCTTATTTTTCTCCTAATAGACGTCTCTGCAAAAATTCTCTACGTCTACTGTATATTTGCAATTTGCAACGCAATTTGGTGTTTGTTTATTAATAAAGGCAAAAGAGGTTCGATGATATAAAAGGTCTATTGATTATCTCAACTACTATTCTGCAAAATTGTTAGGTCTTTTTCATTAATCAATTTGTTAAGTTGTAATCCCTGTCCCCAAGCTGGAAATACACGTATTATTCAAACAAAACGTATTTAAACTTGTTATCTAGATAATAAATTGTTACTAAAACAATTTGGTTTTTGTGTAAAATATATAAAACAAACAAAAATGTGTTTCTCCGTTTGTAAATTCTCCAATGTTATATAATGATGTTATTGTCTTTATTAACAAATTCAAAAACACAAACTAGCAATCACAAATAATGCAATGCGACACCTCTATGTGCCAAAAAGAGGTGAACATGAACAACAACAAATGTGACACCTACACCTGAACAACAAATTGGTTCTAAGTTGTTACCAACAAAAGAGTTCCGTTTTTTTTTGTCAACATGGAACCTTTATGTGCCAAAAAATTCAGTTTTTTCTTGTTGCAGTTTCAGGGTTTGTTCTTTGTCAAACACTCAAACCTCTGTTGAGACCGACACCAAGATTCCATCTAAGGTCTCATCCACACCACTGTACTGGCTTGAGAGTTGAGACATCCAATGGAAACCTTTTGTTTATAACTGCTTAAAGCATCTAAGTAGTAAGCCCAACCCAAGGTGGATTTTGCCGTTTTCTGTGGTGCCTGGACTACTTAAAAAAATGTAATACGGGTTTTGGTCAAACGAAGAGTCTTCTTAATCACAATTTTTTAGCGTTTTATTCAATGCACCTTGAAACTTGTCTTAGCTTGCTCCCAATGAACTCCATAAATGAAAGTTATGACGACTATTCGATTTTTGGATAAGTCAGCGTTCTTATATAATCTTCCTTAGTCTATCTCTCTCCATATCCTCCTAAACTACATTACTTTGTGGCTTGCTTCTTATATAGAGATGATTAGAGCAGGATCAGTGGGAAGAAAACGACATGGGAATCTATTGATTGGGACGAAGGTGGTAGTGGATAAGAGTTTTGGTGACAATGAATGGGACGAGAAGGGGCGGACCATGGTATCTCACATATACCTTGCTTACGACGACGAAATCATAAGGTCTATTCAATTTGGCTATTTGGAGAGCGGAGCTCTAGTCCTGTCTGCAAAGTATGGTTCCCCTAACTCCGAGGGATTGAACTTTCGAGTAGTAAGCTTTTTTTTTTAAGTTCTAATCTTTCTGTTGGCAATTGTTTTTTAATTTTGCCTTTTGGTTAGCCACTGTCAAGTCAAGTCTCTGATGTAGTTTAATCGCAGGTGAGATTGAATCAAGATGAATATGTAACTGGATTGAGTGGAGTGCTTGTCGCGCTAAGCGATCGTGAAGCAATAAGAAATCTGACATTTCACACTAACCGTGGGAAGCACGGACCGATTGGACGTTCAAGCGATGTTAATCGAAGTGGTTCTGAAGTAGAAATTGATCTGGCAATACGTGAACGACGTGAGTTTGGTGGTTTTTTTGGATCTTACAATCTATACAATCTGTCATCGATTGGTATCTACGTCAATCCCATTGAAATGTCCGATGCAGTGGTTAAACCTGAAAAAAGATGATCAAGCAACGTCTTGTAGCAACGTTCAACAGTAGCCTAGTCTAAGTTGCTGTTGAGTTCTATCTTAAATAAAAGTAGCTTTACTGGAGCATTGTCTTTGTTTGAAGGGAGATGAATATGAGAGGAAATAAATGAATCAGTAGGAGTCTTTTTAAAATTGTTCAGAGTTCACACAATAAATCATCACAAGCTTCAATAAGAACTCAAACTAATAAGTGGTATATCTTGTTGCCAAACTATATCATCGTTTTGGTATCTAGAATCCAATAGACAACATTTCTAATGCTCATATGATAAAATAATAAAACACATGACAAACGAAAGTTTCAGACTCTCTTGAGTCTTGATAATAAATCATCGTCTTGACTTGTTTGCCAATGAAATTAATAATTTATACATTATTAGTATCATTAGATGAATATATCTTTTGAAAACTGGTAACTATAGGTTAAAGTAAACCACATATAAAAGGCAAGCAAACTAGATTAAGAATTAAAAAAGGGTGAATAAGAGTAAGGATAAAGAAAATTATTAAGTTTTACATTTTTGGTTAACGATTGAATGTGGTAATTTTAACGCTCTCGAGAATATTATTACTTTGATTTAGGAAGTTTTTTTAGAGAAATTATGTAAACTTTTCTACTCATAACTATAAGTATATATGGATCATCACAAGAAGAAATTATTTTAAGATTATCAAGAAAAAGAGTATTCAGCGGCGCTTAATCTTTTCTACTGCTATTCTTAAATGAAAACCCGCAATAGGAACATGTTCAAAGTGGGACCAATTGGGTCAGGCAAATTCGATAAGAGTTGGGACGAGAAGGGACACACCATAATCTCTAATATATATGTTTCTTTTGATGACAGACACATAAAATCTATTCAGTTTAGCTATATTGAAAACGGAGCTCAAGTCATGTCTAAAAAGTACGGTTCGTCCAAAGGTCAAGACTTCCAAATAGTAAGTTTTGATAGAATCTTCCAGTTCTTTTTTCTATTGTTTTTTTTTTTTTCTCATAATTATATATATCCCATTATAAAACCGGGAATTTGGCCACTTAACGTAAAACTTAGCAGTAATATTCAGATTATTGTATTCGGTAAAATTCTTGTTTACAATATAGTCTGTTTTTGTGTGTGGTAATTTCTGATGAAGCTAATGCAAATATATGCAGTTGAGACTGAATCACGATGAGTATGTGACGGGGTTGAGTGGAATAGATTGGAATAGAGAGATCACGTCTTTGACATTTCACACTAATCAGAGGAAACTCGGACCGATTTGTAAGAGATAAGATTGTCTTAATGACTGGAAGAGGAAAATTGATGTGGGGATACATGATCGTTGTGAGTTTGGTAGTTTCTTTGGGTCTTTCTGCAATATTGTCGGCTGTCTCACGTCCATTGGCATTTATGTCTGTCCCATTACAAGCATCAATGACGCAATCCTCAGAACCAAGTTCAAAGTCACCGAAGTCACAGACGACGACGACAAACAGCTCACTCCCTACCAATCATCTGATCCGTTAGCCACAACCACACATAATTTGACACTTAAATACCAATGCCTGGAGTTCCTCGATGGTTTTCATGTCACTCCCATCGGTCAGAAGCCCAAGCTAAAAGATAGGATATTCTCCAAGTTGGGGCGCCTTTTCAGAAATCTCTTAGATTAGATTTTCTCGTTTGCATTCGTGCAAGATAGTACTCTTGAACGACAAGATACTCTTGAGTTTTTATTCTCTTGTCGTTTTTAAAAGTCTATATTCTTGAGGTTTTATTTTTTCTTTTGTTCTTTGTAACAAAAGCCACATTTTTGTTATCTTTAAGCCACAACTATTAAAATAATAAAAATATATTAGCATGTTTGTCTGTTTCTTTAAAGCCTCTTAAAAATTGTTTTCTCTCGAATTCAAAGAGTAAATGAGTAATAATGTAGTTTACTAGAGGCCCTTTCTTTGATGTAGTCGAGACTTTTCTACGCTTGATTCTCATGAACACCGTAAATAACAAGTCAAAGATGACTCTCCTCGGTTTCTTGCACAATCCTATATACCCAAAGCCCTATATATCCCTTACTCTGTTTGAGTTCTTACAACTTGCACACGCTTCATCTTCCACAAAATGGTGATGTTGAAACTGGGGCCATTAGGATACTATTACGCTGATGAACACTGGGAAGAAAGTGGCCGTGACAAGATCAGTCACATATTTGTAACTTTTGATGATGATATTATAACATCCATTCAGTTTGGATATGTGGAAAACAGAGCTCTGGTCATGTCCAAAAAGTACGGATCAGACGAAGAAAACCAGTAAACCACAGTACTCGAATCGTAAGTCTCACTCTTTCTTCAAAAACTGTATATCTCTATAAATATGTATGTATGTCTAATAATGAATGAATGATATTCGTTTGGTTAACACTCATCTGCAGACTGCAGGTGAGGCTGAACCATGAGTCTGAGTTTTTTGAAGTCTCACTCAGTCGGTTTAGCTAATCTTATTTTTTGTTTTTGTCATTATGCTTATAATTATTCAGCCGAGTAATTAAACAATATAATGTACTTCAAAGCCCTCCTGCCGCGTTATATATAGATTAGATTCGGTTGAATAATGTTGTGTGTTTTGCTGACGCCAAGACTCTTGATGTCATGCCAATAATTGCATCACTTTTTTTTTCTTTTTTTGTGTGTCAAAAATTGCATCACTTCTAAATTTACGTTTTAGTTCAAGATAACTAAATTAAACTCTTCTATTTATAAAATGATACGGAGTTGACAAACAAATTTAGCAGTTAAATTTCTACCAAAAAAAAAAAAAAAAAATTTAGCAGTTAAATATATTATTTTATTCTTAAAAAATATATAAGAGATAATCAGATAAATAAACCAACTTAGTTACAATTTTTTATGTTTGAAACTTAGTTATGATTTTATCATCCGCTTTTTAAAAATAAATGATTACCATATGATCATTTTTTTTTTTTAACAATGGAACAACCATATGATCATTTAAAGCATATATATATTTTATACTTCATGTGATTTTGATTATGTGCAGTTAGTTATATCTAGGGGGTCAAAAATCGTAATGATAGTGCCCCTAATATGCCACTGTCAAAGACTCAAACAACTCAACTGATTCATTCTGCTGCATGAAATTCTTATAATCACATAAAAATAAAATACATTACATAAAAAAAATACGAATTTTAGCATCATCATTACTTAAATGTTAATTAACCAAATTTTGACAAGTAATACTATTCGTTATGGTCTGGTAAGGAAAGGAACTTCCAAACACAATCTTTCCTTATCGACGGGAAAGATAAGAACCAGGATCCATTGAAAATTTGTAATAGATACATCCACCAAAATATACCTACACCGATCAGATATTATTTGTACAAAATAATGAAAATTTAGGTAATTTTGGAATTGTTTGGTAATTTCCACGAAATGCCTTTGGGTGCATGTCGAAAAAGATATAAAACCCCCTTACAGACCCACATGTCACGTCATTATGCCGAGCAAATTAACATTATTTCTAAAAAAGTACGCCCAATTTTTACACAATTTTACACAATTTTGTGATAACAAAGTATGCCCAATTTTTTTCAGGATATAGGAATTTATACACTTACGGAGAATCAATTTAGAGACCAAATCACCCTAGCCGAAGGAAGAGTAACCGCATCGACCAACGATGTTGCTAGGGCAGATGCTATTGCGTCGAGAGACCATTATCGGGAACAGCTTGAAGGTGTCCAACGTGCCATTGCGATTCTACGAGCAGAGGTATTTTTTTCTGTAATCTAGTCTTTTTTATTTGTTTCTCATAGTTTTTTAATAGAAGTTTGCTAATCTTAAAGTTCTTTTTTCTAGATAGACTCACTTCACCATGCAGAGACAATTCAACAACTACTGAGAGAGCTGAAGAAATGTAATGCAGCGAAAAAGAGTTATTACGCGTGCTGGTAAAGCGTAAAAAGGAACATAGTATATTCCATTAGATCTTTCGACAAAACAAAAAGAAAAAAAGTATATTCTATTAGATCATTTTTTTTTTGGATTATCATATTCTGTTAATGGAGACTTTTTTTTTTCAAAAAAAAAATAATTGCAAAAACAAACTTTTAACTTCGCAAGTTTAATCGCAAGTTTAGGGTGGTCAACTCAGTATATTAATTATGTGATGAGAGGGAGGACTGGAGGAGTCACAGTCCAACAAAAAACTAATAACATTATTTAGAGCCCTATAAGGGGGAGTTCCAAAAAAAAAAATTCATTTTTAAGGTTTACCAAACTTTAAAATTTGAGACTAAAAGGTGTTCTTTTCCAAAATAAAAACTTAAATTTTATTTCAAGATAATTTGTAGTTTGTATTTATAGTCCTCAATCTTATTATAATTTGTTAAAAACGTAAAACTTTTATATATACCTATAAGACATTGAACCATTGAACTATTATCGTAAACGACATCGTTCCAAAAAAAAAAAAAAAAAAAAAAAAGAAGATTGTTGCCCAAGACCCAAGATACAAGAAAACAGAGTGTGTTTTTGTGTCCTCGTGCTTACACAATAAGTTTTTTATTTTATTTAATTTTTATTTTGTTTTAAACTTCGACAAGAAGTTGTGTGGAAAAGAGAAGGATCTTGGAGAGAAATTGACAAAAAGGGGATTTGTCACACAAAAAAAAAAAAGAATTTGACAAAAAGGGGACTATTATTTCTCACTGTTTTAATATTATTAGAACATAAACTATAAAATAGTACTATACAAACGGCTAAATCTGTCTTTAAACAACTAGTACTAGTTTGTAATTCATTACAGTATTATTTAGCAGTTTAAAGAATTACAAACTCGGACCTATTAGGTAATTACTAATTTGTAGACAGGAGTATTATTTAGTTGCTAATTCATTTACCTATTAGGTGATTACTAATTTGTATTTTTTTTTTATCAATAAGATATAATTGCGATCTATAATATTTCCTAAATTAGATCAACAATTGATACAAATATAAACCGTTAACTATATTCCCCAGTCACAATAGAAAAAACCCATATTTGTCACTGGGATTAGCGGAGAAATGCGTGGCGCTTATATTTCCTCTCTGACGTTTCATACAAACGAAGGAAAGCATGAGGCCTTTCATGCGAGATTTAAATCTGAACGGGGAAAGCCTGAGAAGTTTGAGTTTCTTGCAGAAATACATGACCGCCGTGAGTTTGGAGGTTTCTTTGGATCTTGTGACTATGTTTGTCTTAATTCGATAGGTCTATCTAAAGCCTATCCTCTCGGGTGTAGACACTATTAAACAGGAAGAAGGCGTATGATTACTGCTGTTATGTTAATTTAACTTCAGTACTCTTCTTTTCTTGTTTCGTTTCGTTATCTGAATAAGAACTATAACTTATGTTTATGCTAATGAAATTTAAATGATTCATTTACATATCTTTATATTTCTCGATTTTTTAAAGGCTTGCTTTGATTCTTTTAGTTTAGAGTTTCTTCAAAGAACTGAAACATATATGTTTGAATTCTTTGTTAGTGATGTGAATTAAGATGGAAAGGAAGTCAGAAAGTAAATAATTACATCTAAAATACTCTCATATTGTGGTTATAGCTATCTTTTCTTGTAACGTTTACAAATACATCCCACAAAAAACTATCAAGAAAATGTTTGAGAAACAGACTCACTTAAAATGCATACATCCCATCTGCTTCTGTAAACGGCTAAACCTTGGATTACAAAAACACATTTATCTAAATGAATCTTAAGTATGCACAAAGAAGATAATTTTAGGAATTTAGCAACTTGGTGGAGTAGTCTGAGTTTAAGTTGATCGAGACTGAAACAAAGTTTTCTTCCCGTGACTTGAGCCTCACAGCTGC
>OVBW01002382.1:0-12127 GCA_900406355.1 Erysimum pusillum
GCATCAGAAATGTGAGCTTTTTTCCTCACTGCTCATCTCATAATCAAATCTCAATTCTAAGCTTAGATTAAGGAATCGGTTCTATGATCAGAAGATCAAAATGAACTCCTTCAGAAGAATGGTACAAACATCAAAAGCTAAACCTTTTCCTCAATAAAAAATATCTCCATATCAAGAATTCAATTACTCCTTGAGAGCAATATCTAACAAGTTTTTATACTTTCTTCTCGAGGAAAGTCGGGCGCATACCGTCTTTCCTGAGCAGTTTACTGTGATTTCTTCACTGTTAACTTCTTCTACTTCTCCGTCTATCCAGGCATCATCTGTATCCTCCACCCAGACATGAGACCCTACAGTCACTTTGGCTGAAGCAGCCTGCGCATAAATCACATCATAACTACACAATCAAACAGGTAACCTGAGTAATGAATACAAAATTTTAAATACTCATTCACAATTCAATCAAGAAGACAAAAAAATTAAATCAACGACGTAAAGCACCATTGTTACACATTTAAGACACACAAACACGAATTCGATAAAGTTTCAGGAATTAACCAAACCGTTTGTTCATATGAAATATCAAAATCGACATCACAAAACAGAGGGAAACCATAATGAATAAAAATTTTGAAGAAACAAGAATGCAATTAGAGAAGAGAAAGCTCGTACCATTATTATGATGGAATCTGGTCAAATTCTTCTAAAACGATCTCGGCTCAACAATCCCAGCGGGGAAGAAAACATCTAATAAAAAAAAATTAAAAATCCAATCACAAGGAAGGATACTATTTTATACCCAACATGGATCCATGATAAAATCAGGAACCAACATTTCCCTTTCCCAGCTTTCAAAATTTCTGATCGACGTCAAAAATAGAAACTTTAAAGAGGCTACATGCGGAAATTTTCGTGACGATTGCACAGGGACCTTAAACCCTTGAGTTTTTTTCCCTTTGAAGAAATTTCCCAGAACATAGAGGTTTGTTTCAGCTACAGATTTTCTCGCAGAAGCTGAAGAATTTTCTCTCCTGGTTTTATTTTTTCCGTGATTAGTTCTTTCTTTCTTTCGTCTTTCCCCCCACGGACGTTGGAAAGCGAACGGAGAAGAATCATGAAACTTGTAATTCCGATATTACCCCACTTTATTAAACCGACCCGGTTTATAATATCGATTTCAACGGATCAAATAAAGAAGCAAAAGAAGCGTCTTTCTCGTTAATGGGCCAATTTTTTCCCTAATGGGCTACATTTTTATAATTTCTGAAAATTGTACAGTATGATTTTTGAAACCCCTCTTTACGCCTCCGTCTTGGTTCTTCTTGCTCCGTCTCCAATGGCGGGTTTCAGTTCTCTAATTCCTAGAACGCCACTCAAACGCGCCGTTAGTAGCGCAACCGGAAACCTAACGGCGCCGTTAGCTTCTATTTCGGCGGCACGAAATCTCTTCACTGGAGGGGGATGTGACGAAGTCAATGGTTGGTATTGCTGATTAATTCGTTTGTATACTTTAGTATAAATGCGGAAGAACATAGCAGTTTGATGTTTTGTGGTTAATTACTTGGAATCTCTGACTTCGAACTTGGAGCTGATTGCTATATAACGGTCGTTTAGGTAGACAATTACTTGCTTCTGTTAAGCTTCGAAAGGTCTATTTCTCTTCTGATAACTTGATTGAATTGCTTGCAAATGTGAAAATCTTGCATAACTTGAAGAAGCTTTAGATTTTGTGACTCACCGTGAAATGTTGCTTGGTTCGAATCTGAGTTATACTCTTCACATATTTGTTCTTAGGAATTATTGAATCCTTTTAATATTGAAACTTATTGTAGGTGAGCCAGGAATGTTTTCTCATTCCAATGTAATAAGGTAAAAGCTGGAAATTAGCATCATTTCATTCACTAATTTTCTCCATGGTTCGGCTTTGTATTTACTAAAAACAAAAACATGGATGCCAATTCCAATTTTGTTGGGCTGATAGTAGGTGTCGGTGTATTGACTATGATGCTTTACCATTCTTCTCCAGAAAGCACAATACCATTGGTAATGCTGGCGCACTAACTGGTCCATTTCATCATCTTCTCGAGGTAAGTTTTAAGTTGCGAAATGATTTTCGTTGTAAACTTCGAAAACATTAGCACTCGTCGCAGAAACCTGATAAATAAAATTGGATGTCAGGTGCTTGTTATAAATATTGAAACACATATTTGTTAGATTCTCTCTGTATACATCTCATTGTGTAAGAAGATGCTATTTCTCAGGTCAACCAGACAAACAAGCCCGCCTTTTTAAGGGTCCAATCAATGAGCTATCATTTTGTGGCTGATTCTCATGTATCTCCTAGACGTATTGTGAAAACTGAGGTAGAATATAATACTCTGAAGATCGGCTTACTCTGAGCTCAATCTTATACATCTTGAACTAGATATAAGTTATAAATTCTCATTCCGTAGCTCTCAGTAGTTTCGTATAGTCAAACACAACTGATATATCTTATGATCAAATTACTTAGTTTTTTCCATGTATTTTTGGTTAGCAATTTCCTGAGAATTGTGCTTTTCATCTTGTTATAGGATGAGGAAGATGTTGCTGATTCATTAAAGAAAGAAAACTCTGAAACCCCTAGAAAACATCAAATCGGGGAGAACATACCCAAGAAGGATAAAATAAAATTTCTTGTGAACACTGTATGCAGAAATTTTTAATACTCTAAGCTATTGCTTTTTCCCTTTCTGATGGTTTGTCGTTGATAAGAATTTCTATATTCCTATTCAATCTTGGTTTCTTGCTATTTGTACAAACCCTTAATACGATGTGAACTATGCAGCTTCTTGATATCGAAGATAATAAAGAGGCTGTTTATGGAGCTCTGGATGCTTGGGTTGCTTGGGAACGCAATTTCCCCATTGCTTCCCTCAAAAGAGTAATAGCTATTCTTGAAAAGGAACATCAATGGCATAGAATGGTCCAGGTATCTATCATCCAAATGTTCTAGCCCTTTTTCTGTCTCGTATTTGGGACTCATGAATTCATGAATAGTCAAATACCCAAGAAGATATCGTCTATTTTATAGGAACAGAATCTTGGAGAGGTTATCATCTTTTTCCCTGTCTAATCGTTTGTAGGTGATAAAGTGGATCCTAAGTAAAGGACAAGGGAACACGATGGGGACATATGGACAGCTGATACGGGCGTTAGATATGGATCGTAGAGCAGAAGAGGCGCATGCTATCTGGCGAAAGAAAATTGGGAACGATCTGCATTCTGTGCCTTGGCAATTATGCTTACAAATGATGCGCATATATTTCCGGAACAACATGTTACAGGAACTTGTTAAGGTTCATTTTGTTTCCCTTCGTCTCTTCACCGACCAAACACTAAATGGAAAATATTGCTCATTGTACTTAACTGAACTAGTAAGTTAGGTCCTAACTTTACTTCGTGCTGACATCAAACTCGTGTTTGTTTGTATGTGGGTTATGAAGCTGTTTAAGGATCTCGAGAGTTATGACCGTAAGCCTCCGGATAAACACATTGTGCAGACAGTGGCAGATGCTTATGAGCTTTTAGGAATGCTTGATGAGAAAGAAAGGGTAAAGACAAAGTATATCAATCTTTTTCTCGGTGCATCATCTGATGAAAATTCAAGAAGATCTTCAAGGAAGAAGAAGAAACCAGGTCGGTGACTATTTTACACATGGATATTCTCAGTCATCCTAAAGCCAGTGATATTGAACCCATGCTAAAAACCGTCTTGCACAAAACAGCATAAGTTTAAACTGTTTAAATTTTGAGTTCAGGACTGAGGAATCCTGAAGCAACCACAGAAGACGCAGTACATGATGCAAAAGCTGAGTTACAAGATAAGTTAAAAGAAGATCTGGACAATGACCAAGAATCAGAAGCTGCCACGGAGAAACGATCTGAACATGGAGCGTAGGTTGGAGTGTTTTATGGACAAATTGTCGATTGCAAGATAAACATGGAGTGTAAGTTGTAAAATTTCATCGATGGATAGTTGATTGCAAGAGATCGTGACAATGCTTAGACCCCTTGGGTTTTTGTGGCAATGGATATAGTAGAGGTGTTGAGAGTGCGGGACTAGTACTACTGAGAATTAGGGTTTTTTTGGTTGTTAAGGACGTAACAGCATAATCAATCTACCGGAACCGAACCAGATGAGTCACATAACTCAACTAACTAAACATAACTACCAATCAGATATTTTAAATCAAAACATTAGGTTGTCTGAATTTGAAGCTGAAGACAAACAATTTCAGAGTTAGCAAGCTTTAAAACATAAAGATTAAAACTTGCAAACTGATGAAACACCTAAAAATAACATTAACATCACCATCCAGTTAAAACAAGACGTGTGAAAGTAATATAGTGGTTAGGTACGGTTTGAATCGGTTAGATCAGAATGGACCCCTATCGAAAATAGAACCTCCGGTTACATTGCGCTTTAAAAATTGAAAAATTAAAAACAGGATTCGAATTTTAGGGATTGCAGGAGATGGTCGCATGATGTTCATGAGGCTGATTTCAGCGAAGCCGGAAGGTGAGAGCTTGAAAAATGTATGAGCATTCGAAATATAGAGATGCTTCGGTTCCAGATCTGCGTACGGTCTCCAATGGCCAATCGATTCTCGACAGGGTTAGCCACGAGTGTGAAAGGAATATTACGGAATGGATTGATTCACGGAAACCAAACGGAGTGGGTTCCCAAATGAGAAGACGGAAGAGGAAAGGTTTTGGAGAAATCAATCAGATGTCCAAGGCCAAAGTCACGTTTCAATTGAGGTAAACATTGAAATGAGAGAGAGAGTAGTCGTTTTTCACCTAACACGAATGAGTAAGTAAAATTTGGTAAACCTGATTAGAAAATGCACAATGACGTATTCCTCATCAACACTATAATTTCCTTGTAAAGAAATTTTTCTCATTTTAGATACAATTTTCCAATATTAGATGATCTGTCTAACCTTTTCAACAAGACTTCAAGTACATCTCTTATCATCATCACCTCCTCTAATCAGCATTGCTTTATAGCTCAGTTAGATAGCCTACCGTCCAATTCTCTTCTTTCATTTTTCGTGTCGTATCGAAATTGATTATGTTTGACTATAAGAACCTCTTTGTCAGTCATCTCCCGCTGTTTCTTTTATAAATTCTGCCAGTTTTCTCTTTCGGAGTTAATCTAAGATTTGAGCTCCTCATGCAGCTAATTATTGTCCACTGATTCACTACTGTTTTGATAGTTTGGGAAGAAAATGGCGGGTGAAGATTTGGTATTTGCTGTTAATGGAGAGAAATTTGAAGTCTTGTCTGTTGATCCTTCTACGACTTTACTCGAGTTCTTGCGTTCCAACACTCGCTTTAAGAGTGTCAAGCTCAGCTGTGGCGAAGGTACACACACACGGTTATTTTCCAATGTTTATGTTCGTGGTTTTATTCGATATCCTCCTCGTGCTTTTATTCGGTTTCTATGCAATTCTCTGTTTTGAGTCTGAAATTCATATCTAGAGGCCTCTTTTTTTTTTTTTTTTTACTGAGCGAAGATCCTTCAATTTCGAATCTGTGAATGATCAGACAAACCGTTAGAATGTATGTTTATTTGCTGTTTCCTTTTCGGAAATCAATCTCGTTGGGTTTTGGCCACTCATATTTACCTGAATTAGTAAAACACTTATCTGACAAGTGTCTACCAAACTGAGATGAGGCTTTGAACATGTTTTTTTTTTTCCTTGTTTCATGTGTCTTTGAACCGAAAATTTCTGTGTTCTTTTGTTGCCTGTCCTGCATTTTCAGTGTGTTTCTCTCACTGACTCAGTTATATTTTTCATGCAGGGGGTTGTGGTGCTTGCATCGTAATTCTATCAAAATATGATNAAGATGAGGCTTTAATTTGAACATGTTTTTTTTCCTTGTTTTTTGTGTCTTTGAACTGAAAATTTCTGTGTACTTTTGTTGCCTGTCCTGCATTTTCAGTGTGTTTCTCTCACTGACTCAGTTATATTTTCATGCAGGGGGTTGTGGTGCTTGCATCGTAATTCTATCAAAATATGATCCTGTGTTAGACCAAGTCGAGGAATATTCTATAAACTCTTGTCTGACCCTTCTTTGCAGCATAAATGGGTGCTCCATTACCACATCAGAGGGACTCGGAAACACCGAAAAAGGGTTCCACCCAATTCACAAGAGATTCGCAGGGTTCCATGCCTCTCAATGTGGTTTCTGTACCCCAGGGATGTGCATCTCTCTCTACTCCGCTCTTTCAAACGCGCATAACTCCAAAAACTCACAATCTTCTCCAAAATACCTGACTGGTAACGCAGCAGAGAAGTCTATTGCTGGAAATCTTTGTCGCTGCACTGGGTATCGTCCCATTGCTGATGCTTGTAAGAGTTTTGCTGCCGATGTCGATATAGAGGATTTGGGTTTCAACTCTTTTTGGAGGAAAGGAGAAAGCAGAGAAGAGAAGTTAAAGAAATTGCCTCCTTACAACCCTGATAGAGATCTTGTCACTTTTCCGGACTTTTTGAAGGAAAAGATGAAGTGTCAGCATAATGTTTTGGATCAGACAAGGTATCATTGGTACACTCCTCTTAGCGTCGCAGAGCTTCAGGAAATATTGGCAACAACCAACCCTGGCGGTGATAGAGGTTTGATCAAATTAGTTGTTGGCAACACGGGAACAGGTTACTACAAAGAAGAAAAACAATATGGAAGATATATTGATATTAGCCACATTCCAGAGATGTCAATGATCAAGAAAGATGACAGAGGAATTGAAATTGGAGCAGTTGTTACCATATCTAAAGTTATTAATGCTTTGATGGAGGAAAATACGTCTGGTTATGTATTCAAAAAAATAGGTATTCATATGGAGAAGGTAGCCAACCATTTTATTCGAAACTCAGGGAGTATCGGTGGTAATCTAGTGATGGCACAGAGCAAAAACTTTCCCTCTGACATAACCACACTTTTGCTCGCTGCAGATGCATCTGTGTATATGATAAATGCAGGGAGACATGAGAAGCTTAGGATGGGAGAGTATCTTGTGTCGCCTCCAATATTAGACACCAAAACTGTCCTTTTAAAGGTTCAAATTCCTAGCTGGACTGCTTCTTCTACTACTGGTTTGCTTTTCGAAACCTACCGAGCTGCACTTCGCCCTATTGGAAGTGCATTGCCTTATATCAACGCTGCTTTCTTAGCAGTAGTCTCTCATGATGCATCATCAAGAGGCATTATTGTGGATAGTTGCCGGTTGGCATTTGGTTCTTATGGTGGGTATCATTCAATCAGGGCGAGGGAAGTTGAAGATTTCTTGACGGGTAAAATACTCAGCCATGGTGTTTTATATGAAGCTGTGAGGTTACTTAAAGGGATCATAGTGCCCAGCATAGATACCTCATACCATGAGTATAAGAAAAGTTTGGCCGTTGGGTTTCTCTTTGATTTTCTCTATCCTCTGATCGAGAGTGGCTGTTGGGATTCAGAAAGAAAGCATATTGATGGGCACGTCGTTCCAACAATATCTCTGCCTTTGCTGTCATCTGCACAGCAGGTGCTTGAAAGCAAAGAATATCACCCTGTTGGTGAAGCCATTATCAAATATGGAGCTGAAATGCAGGCTTCTGGTTAGTACTATATTGTTCCTTTTATCGTTTTTTATTAACTTTACTTTTGTTTAACGGTGGGCAAAAGACTCAAGCAGAAATGCTTTTAGACCTTAAGTCACTATGTTTATTTAGGAAAACAATATAAGACTTTACATGATCTTCTGTTTTTCCAGGTGAAGCTGTTTACGTTGATGATATTCCATCCTTACCCAATTGTTTACATGGAGCATTCATTTATAGCACAAAACCATTGGCTTGGGTAAAGAACGTCTGTTTCAGAGGAAATGTGGCACCAATCGGAGTTTTGGCAGTTATTACTTTCAAGGATATTCCTCAAGTGGGGCAAAACATTGGTTACAAATCTATTTTTGGCAAAGGGCTTCTGTTTGCAGATGAAGTTACTATATGTGCCGGACAAATAATTGCTCTGGTGGTAAGTCCAATTTCTAGTGTCTTCTTTTGTGATATAATAAAATTTTCAAAGAGGCTAAGATATACAAAATGCCTTTATTTGCATAATAAAAGGAATTCAAAGATTCCACACTAGAGATTGACTCTTGGGGAATGAATGCATCGTCTCATTTTCATAATTTGTGCTCTTTGCTTTAATAAGCTTTATGGGATGCTTAATCAGTCATTTACTAACCATTCCCAAATAATTCTTTCATCTCTATCATTTTCTCGTCTTTCTTTAAATATTAGTCCATTTTTGGCGACCTATCAGGTTGCAGACACACAAAAACATGCAGATATGGCAGCAAGCCTTGCAGTTGTTGAGTATGATTCTAAGAATATAGAAGCACCAGTATTATCTGTGGAGGATGCAGTCGAAAGGTCCAGCCTTTTTGAGGTTCCTCCCGAATATTACCCCGAACCCATTGGCGATATTTTAAAAGGAATGGCTGAAGCTGATCGCAAGTTACGCTCAGTAGAGGTATTTGAACTCTCTTTCTCTCTCTTGATCTTGATCTATTTAAAAAAGTTCTCTAATACGTTCTTACACTTACAAGTGTTGTTGAATTCGGTTATGCAGTTGAGACTCGGGTCACAGTACTTCTTCTATATGGAGACACAAACGACACTTGCCTTGCCAGACGAAGACAACTGTTTAGTGGTTTACAGTTCAACTCAAGCACCCGAGTACACACAATCAGTAATTGCTACATGTCTTGGCATCCCAGAGCATAATGTGCGAGTCATCACCAGAAGAGTTGGAGGTGGCTTTGGTGGAAAAGCTATAAAGTCAATGCCTGTAACTACTATTTTCTTCTCTGTATATAGGAGAGTAAAAAGAGACCTTTCCGTGGTGATTTGATACTAACGCTGTTAAAAATGATTTCAGGTTGCGACAGCATGTGCGCTTGCTGCACAAAAATTACAGCGTCCTGTAAGGATATACCTCAACCGTAAGACTGATATGATAATGGCTGGAGGAAGGCATCCCCTGAAAATAACTTACAGTGTAGGTTTCAGATCTGACGGTAAACTCACAGCACTAGAGCTAAATATGTTAATAGATGCAGGGATAGATGTGGATGTAAGTCTAATACTTCCTCAGAATATAATCAATTCCCTGACGAAATATGACTGGGGTGCATTGTCATTTGACATTAAAGTGTGTAAGACAAACCTTCCAAGCAGAACGTCCTTGAGGGCACCCGGTGAGGTACAAGGTTCATACATTGCTGAATCCATTATTGAGAATGTAGCATCTTCCCTGAACATGGATGTCGATGTTGTGAGAAGGATAAATCTTCATACTTACGAAAGCCTCAGCAAGTTTTATAAGCAAGTTGCTGGTGAGCCTGATGAATATACTTTGCCTTTGTTATGGGACAAATTGGAGATATCTGCAGATTTCAGACGAAGGGTAGAATCGGTGAGAGAGTTTAACCTTTGTAACATATGGCGCAAAAGGGGGATTTCTCGAGTGCCCATCATCCATCAAGTTAAGCATAGGCCATCTCCAGGAAAAGTGAGCATTTTGAGTGATGGCTCGGTTGTGGTCGAGGTTCCAGGTATTGAGATGGGGCAAGGGTTATGGACAAAGGTACAACAGATGGTTGCTTATGGTCTTGGTATGATAAAATCCGACGGAAGTGAAGATCTACTTGAAAGAATACGGCTTCTTCAGACTGATACACTCAGTATGGTTCAAAGCAGTTACACTGCAGGTAGCACAACATCCGAAAACTGCTGTGAAGCAGTGAGGCTTTGCTGCAGGATCTTGGTGGAGAGGCTAGAACCTACCATGAATCAGATTCTGGAGAATGCTCGGTCTGTGACATGGGACATGCTCATTCAACAGGTATAACTCAATTACTAACATTCTCATCATATTAATCGATTTTTCAAGAAATATCCGGCAGCATGAATCGTTTTTTTCTCCATCTGTGAAAACTGCAGGCGTATGCTCAGTCTGTGGACCTATCAGCTCGTACCTTTTATAAGCCAAAGTCCTCTTCTGCAGAATATCTCAACTACGGAGTTGGAGCCAGTGAGGTGAATCTCATAAACAATAATAGTTTTAACCATTCCGTAAAACTAAATCAGGAAAACTGGAATATATTTGCAAAACTGTGCAGGTGGAGGTTGACCTTGTGACAGGAAGAACAGAGATTATAAGATCAGATATCATTTACGACTGTGGGAAAAGCCTGAACCCTGCTGTTGATTTAGGACAGGTAAAGTTTGAGTTTGGTTTGGATTTTGAATGTGCAGTTAATGTTCTATAAAAGGTTGGTTAATTGGGTTTTCCCTTTGTTATCTTTGAGAAGATCGAAGGAGCGTTTGTTCAAGGAATCGGGTTTTTCATGTATGAAGAGTACATGACAGATGAAAACGGGCTTGTGATTGAAGAAGGCACATGGGACTACAAAATCCCTACAATAGACACAATTCCCAAACAATTCAACGTTCAGATTCTCAACAGTGGGCATCACAAGAACCGCATTCTCTCCTCTAAAGGTTTTAGCTAAAGAATCAATGAGATTCATCTCTCTTTTTTAAACTTACTTTTTGTTGAGCTG
Source organism: Erysimum pusillum (assembly GCA_900406355.1). NCBI lineage: Eukaryota > Viridiplantae > Streptophyta > Magnoliopsida > Brassicales > Brassicaceae > Erysimum > Erysimum pusillum. Next base: position 10,658 of record OVBW01002382.1, read on the forward strand.
ATATTGTTTTCTTCTTCTGATGCAGCTTCAGGCGAGCCTCCGTTGCTTGTGGCGGCTTCTGTGCACTGTGCGACAAGATCAGCCATTAGAGAAGCTCGAAAACAGTACCTTTCATGGAATTGCACTGATGGTGATCGTAGAGACAGATCTGATGTTGGTTTTGAGTTGCAGGTTCCAGCGATTATGCCGGTGGTGAAGCAGCTTTGTGGCCTTGAAAGTGTAGAGAAGTACTTAGAATGGAAAACACATCCTTAAAATAACACAGTCAGAGATCACTGAAAATCAAATTTTCATCTGTTTATATTTCCGTTTGCAAATTTCTGTAGTACAACAATCAGATTAAGAGATCATGATCGTTACCATCAAAAAGCTCCATTTCACAACATACAGATCTGCAAACTCGTCGCCTCCACCTTCTGGTGTAGATGACTTGGAAGTCAATGTAAACGACTCCTGCAATTACCTTGGGAAGACCCTGCAGAACGAATGTACCTCCAATGACGACACAGAATGTTCACCATTCCTCGAGAGTTATGACTAAACCCTTTGATCTCAGTGAGTGAGCTATAACATAGAGAGCATGAGTGTTATGGAGAGGAGGAAAATCAAGAACGTTATGCCAAGTGATGTGAATGGGTACATTCCAAAAGTGATGTGAATGGGTACATTCCGACATTGAAGTAAGCCACTCTCTGTAAGAATTTCACCCTCCCGCGTTGTTCCTAGAGAAAAGAAAGAAAAAAAGATCTCGTAGAAGCAAGAAAGAAGACTGATTTGTTCAGCTACAGTGGCTGCATCGAGCAGTTAACAGAGCCAATTACAGCTGGCAAACGCAAGTCAAATCATTGTTAGGCAGTAAAAAAAAAATCTGACTGACGTTGTACGCTTGTAACGGTAACTATTAATTTTATAACGGTAACTATCTGACCGCAATGATTTTTTAAATTTTTAATTATCTTTACGCGGTGAACAGTTTCCTTTTTTTTTTTTTAAATCTCAGAACAACCCAAGTTTCCTTTTTTTGAATATGTTTAAGTGGTTGCAACATCTCCTCTATAAATAATAATAATACTCAGGTGGTCTTCTTCGTGAATCATAATTCTCCTTCCTTTTTCGGAACCAAAATCCACCTTGTTTTTATTTTTTTTTGTAGTCTATGTTTCTTCTCGAGCATAGCTCTGTTAATATCTTACAGAGAGGATCGCCGATCTCGAGACCTTCAAGCTCCATGACTATCCGTATCAACGCCGTCGGAATTGTAGCTCGTGTTTGATCAATCGAGTACGATTTCAGGTGTGGATCTCCCTAATTTTCACACGATCAAGGATCTCGTCGCCCTTCTTATTGTTTTATGCGTTTCACCATCTCTGGATAATCTGGAGGATCTCAGTTCTAGCACCGACCCCGAAGTGACGCAATCAGAGAGGGATAGGGAAAACGCCCAACATGTTTAGGTTTCGATAGTTTCCA
>OVBW01002384.1:1108-12121 GCA_900406355.1 Erysimum pusillum
AGTCACTTGGATCTCTTCTCTAATCATATCCTCTTCTTCTTTGATACCATGAGGCTTACCAGAGAGTTCTCTAAAAAATAGATTCAGCTTGGACATATATCATCGAGTTTATTCTTGACTTAAAGCCTGGACCATTAGGGGCTACGCTAAAATCTGCTCCTGATAATCTTCTGTTGCGCTAGATGTTGGTCTCATGAAGCTATCAACTTATCAACATGTTCTAATTCATATGGTAAGTATGATAATTCTGTCTTTTTGTTTGCCTTATGAATCTATGAGTTGTGTTATTGTTCCAATTTTTATGTCGATAATCTTTTAAACAAATATTTAGAAAGTCTGATTTTATTTTTTTAATATTAAAGTTCGGCAGCTTTAATGGAAAATTTTGAGATTTAGAGTTGCATCGGGGTTTTAATATTAGGAAAGGGATTTAGAGTTCGGCGGCTTTAATGGAAAATTTTGAGAGAACCGCTGGTCACAAGAAAGGAAAAGAAACAGAGAAGCGCCGAAAATTACAGTGGAGGTTGATCGGAGAAGTCGCACTCGCATCCAACGTTGCGTCGTCGACCGGTTCAAAAGCGGAGGCTGCAAAGTTAAGGTATATTTCTTAGAAATAAAATAAAATAAAAGGTATAATATGGTTTTGGTAGGACACGTTTTAAACTATCGACAATTAAACACTTTGCTTAAGTTAAGAATTTTGGGACAAACAATATAATATCCTACTCCATAAGATTAGTGTTTAATTGAATTTATTAGTGTTTAATTGAATTTAGACCAGAAAGCAAATTGGGAACAACGACACAAACAAAATTGAACACAGCATATACTTATTATTAGACTATAAAAATAAATTTATAAAAAACCAAATAATTTTAATACAGTATGTAACTAGGAATACAAATTCGAAAAAAAGAAAAAATAAAAAATAAACAAATGTTGTAACTTCTGATTACAATTACATTAAAATTAAAGCATTGGAGTATAACAAAACATAAAAGATTATAATATGTTGTTGAAAGAAATATATATAGAAAAAAAGAGTGATGATATATACTTACCATTTGTCAAATAAAAAAGTATATATATTATTACAAATATAAAACACAAATACATAAAATACACTTATAATTACAAAATATAACAAAATGACAATACTAAACAAAACCGCGCAACGCGCGGGTCTTCTCCCTAGTAAAACTAAATTAAATTAAAGCGATGATTAAATACCTAATGCTACGCACGAAAATCGATATCTGCATGGGCCTACTTTTCCAGAAAATGTATAGAGTGTATTGTTTCTCTCTCTTTCTCAAAAGTCATCAGTCAATGGTGAAAGTACGGGATTTCTCTTGATTATAAGGCTCATCCAGAGACGTTCTTGATTTTTGTATTTGTGATCTTCAACTTTTCTCGCTACTCTTTCTCATGGCTTCTTCTTCTTCTTCTTCGTCTGGCAACTGTAGATACGACGTATTCGTGAGCTACTCCATACCAGATGTACACAGGACAATTCTCAAACTTTTACCCAAACAGTTTAACCTCTATGGGATTAGCATGTTCGAAGGGATTGGGAGAGGTCAAACCAAATACCCTGAACTCACGCAAGCAATTAGAAAATCTAGGATCTCGATCGTGGTGTTTTCGAAGAACTATGCTTCATCAAGCTGGTGTTTGGATGAGCTGTTGGAGATCTTGAAGTGCAAGAAAGATATTGGACAAAAAGTGATGACGATTTTCAATGGAGTAAATCCATCTGATGTGCGGAATCAGACTGGAGAGTTTGGGATCGCTTTCAATGAAACTTGTGCTCGTAAAACAGAGGAGGAGAAGCAAAACTGGAGCCAAGCTTTGGAAGACGTGGGCAACATTGACGGAGAACACTTCAGTGAAAACATCCGAAACTGGTTTGTTTGTTTCTTTAGGTTCAATTCATTTGGGATTATCTCTTTCCGCAATTCAATTTCACATAACTATTTGATGGACATGGCGATTTTTCTATTTTGTCAGGGACGAGGATCGGATTGAGAAGGTTGCAAGAGATGTTTTAAACGAACTAAACACTACAAGCTTCAGGGATTTAGACAACATATTCAGAGGAGACTTCCGAAACTGGTTTGTTTGTTTGTTTCTTTAGGTTCAATTAATTTGGGATTATCTCTTTCCCAATATGATTTGGGCAATTTTTTTAGTGAATCTGCAATTCAATTTCACATAACTATTTGATGGACGGGACATGGTGATTTTTCTATTTTCTTAGGGAAAATGATTCGAGGATGATTAAGAATATTGCAAGAGATTTTGCAAACAAGATATACATTAAATTCTCCAGGGCTTTTGAAGGCATGGTGCGACTTACACACATGGAGAAAATACAGTCTTTGCATACCTTTTATTTATTACATATGCGGAAAAAAAAAAAAAAAAAATTATTACTTTTAGATGATGAGGATCAGGATGGAGCTCGGATTGAGCAGACTTCACAAGATGTTTCAAAACGAGTAAACGCTACAGTCTCTCAGAGTGGAGATATCGAGCAAGGAGTAGTCCTAAATGAACCATCCTCAACCAACAAGCGAAAAAGTATATTTCGGCGTTTTACTGGAATGGACTTCTTCGTGGTCATCAATTTGCTCCTAGAGTTAGCATCAGCGGTTGCAGACCAGCTCTCTTCCACTCGGAAGCCTTACTTCACAAGAATCTCTTTAGCAATGTCAGTTCTCTCTGTTGTACTCTCCATCCTTGACCTCACTTACAAAATCCGGGCCAATAAAGCTTGTTTCCGATGCAAATGGCCAATACCTTGGTTCTACTATCCATCACGTGGCTACAAAAGGATCTTTGGAAGTTTCACTGATACGGTCTTATTGTTCTGTGTTGTTGGTGGGTTGGTAGTGTCGACGATCAATTATAGTTTAATCGGAAAAGGAAAAGACGGTCCAATCAAAGTATCGATTTGGCCTCTCTTCTTTGCTATTGGTATGGTGGTAGCCTGGAAGTTCAGGGAGAAGCCGGTCATTTCGAATGACCATTCGAACTAACAAAAAGGTATATTATTGATTCAAACTTTAAAGAATAGACTTAGCCTCTTTTGTGCTTTTGGGTTTGTACTCTGAAAAATAAAGCTTCAAAGAAATGCTAATGTTGTTCTCTAAATCCATCTTCACAGGTCCTCCCGTTATGCTCGTTAGCTTGTTGAATCTTGTCTGCAGGGGTGATAAAGCTGTTCCCCTCTGATTGACCTGAAGAACCAAGACGCAGGACATCGAACCCGAACCGGATACCAAACAGGAAATACATGTGACGATTACGTTCATGGGTTTTCTTTTAATTATTTCAGTATTTCTTTTATTGTTTCAGTTGCAAAATAAGAGTAGACTGAGTCTTCCTCTTGTGGAGGAAACCATCTTCTCCATTTCCCATTATTCCCTTCTTTGTAGGAGTTGTGACTCCATCTTTTGCTTCCGGTAATCTTTCTCTACTTAATGAATGAAAAACCAAAAAATCTATTGTTCTTATTGTTATCGTTGCCAACAAAAAATCTATTGTTCTTATTGTTATCGTTGCACACTGTTTCAAGCTTTGACAACCATCAGAGCTATTTGTTGATGTTTTGAGTTTTGGGTTTACGATAGTAAAAGAGAAAACAGAGTGTGAATGTAATTAACTTTATTGATCTGAAAACTTGATTGTATTACACTCTGTTGTGTTGCAGGAAACAGAGACTCTGATCTACACTTATATGAAACAAAACATTGTGTTAGTCATGTCTGTTAAGTTCTATAACAGACATGACTCTTTGATCTAAAGACACAACTGTAAACAGAACAACTTGTGTCTCTTGATTGTATAACTAACTTATGTAAATGTGATATGATGCGAGATTTGATTATGCTTCAACACTATTACCCTCTCGGTATCGAAGTAGGAGAAGGCGGCGAACAAATGGTCCGCTGTCTCTATTTTGTTTAGATGTGATATTAGCGGCTATGAACTCTTTGTAGTCTTAAGCTTTCATTATTCAGCAAGATATCAAATTCAATTTCGAAATATGAACCAAACCATAACAGACAAGCAAAGGAGACTCTCTAGACAGCAAAAACAGAGACAGTGTCAGACAGAGTATTGCATTTCTTATTATAACTGAACAAAATACGTTGAAACAATTTGGTTATTTTGGTTTTGTTTTATATGCATAAACAAACGTTATCCCGCATGGACGCGTGTATATGGCTCATTTTTTTTGGGGTTTAAATATTTTGTTTTGGTTTTTGTGTATATGGCTCATACTAAAATATATCTGATCTCATGGCTTCCTCTTCTTCTTCGTCTAGCACCTGGAGATACAACGTCTTCACGAGCTTTCATGGAAAAGACGTGCGTAGAACATTTCTCAGTCATCTACGCAAACAGTTTAGCTACATCGGGATTATGATGTTCGATGCTCAAGACATCGAGAGAAGTCGAACCATCACCCCTGCTCTCAGACAAGTGATTAAAGAATCGAGGATCTCGATCGTGTTGTTCTCAAAGAACTATGCTTCTTCAAGTCGTTGTTTGGATGAATTGGTGGAGATTTTGAAGTGCAAGGAAGCTATGGGACAAATAGTGATACCTGTTTTCTACGAAGCAGATCCATCTCATGTACTGAAACAGGTCAGAAAAATGGGGGAATGCTTTCAATAGAACTGATGAAGAGAGGCTAAAATGGAGCCAAGCTTTAACTGATGTGAGCTTCATAGCTGGACTGGACTTCCAAAACTGGTTTTGTTCTTTATTTTTCTTCGTTCACTTAGTTTGGGATTTATTGAATCTTAAACTGATGTAGGCTTCACTCTCTCTATTAGTGACAATGAATCGGATATGACCAAGAAGATTGCAAGAAATGTTTCAGACAAACTAAACGGTATACTCTCTATGGATTTTGAAGACATGGTGGGTATTGAAGCACACTTGCAGAAAATGGAGTCTTTATTACATTTAGATGATGAAGATGAAGCTATGATTGTTGGAATATGTGGCCCTGCAGGTATTGGTAAGACTACCATTGCCAGGGCTTTACAGAGCCGACTCACTTGCAGATTTCAGCTTACTTGTTTTATGGAGAATCTTAAAGGAAGCTCTTATAGTGGTCTTGACGAATATGGAGTGAAGCTATGTTTACAAGAGCAACTTCTTTCAAAGATTTTAACCAAAACAGTATGGAAACATATCATTTAGGTGCAATTAATACATGAAAGACTATGCAACCGAAAAGTGCTTATCATTCTTGATGATGTGGATGATCTGAAGCAATTAGAGGCTTTGGCTAATTCTGCATGGTTTGGTTCTGGAAGTAGGATTATTGTCACCACAGAAGACCAAGACCTCTTGCGGCAACATGGAGTTAGTAATACATACCATGTTGATTTTCCATCTAGTGAAGAAGATCTCGAGATCTTTTGTAGATATGCTTTTAAACAAAAGTATCCACATAATGGGTTTAAAGAGCTTGCAGAAAGGGTAGTAGACCTATGTGATAACCTTCCATTGAATCTACGCATGGGCATGGTGGGTTCATCTTTACGTGGCAAGAAGGAAGAAGTGTGGGACAAAGTAATGCGCAAACTAGAAACTATTATTGATCATCGAGATATCGAGCAAGTACTCAGAGCCGTATATGAAACATCCTCATCCAAGAAGCGAAAAAGTAAACCCCGGTGTTTTACTGGAATGGCCTTCTTCGTGGTCATCAATTTGCTCCTAGAGATTGCATCAGCGGTTGCAGACCAGCTCTCTTCCATTCGGAAGCTTTACTTCACAAGAATCTCTTTAGCAATGTCAGTTCTCTCTGTTGTACTCTCCATCCTTGACCTCACTTACAAAGTCAAAGCCTATAAAGCTCGTTTCCAATGCAAATGGCCAATACCTTGGTTCTACTATCCATCACGTCATTCACGTGGCTACAGAAGGATCTTTGGAAGTTTCACTGATACGGTCTTATTGTTCTGTGTTGTTGGTGGGTTTATAGTGTCGACGATCAATTATAGTTCCATCGAAAAACGAGTAGACGGTCCCATCAAAGTATCGATTTGGCCTCTCTGCTTTGCTATTGGTATGGTAGGCTTCATGTTCATGGAGAAGCCGGTCATTTCCAAGGACAATTCACTCACAAAAATGTATATTGATTGATTTAAACTTTAAAGAATAAAGATCTTCTTCAATGTTGTTAGGCTTGCGATCTCATCTCTTATGGGATGATTGTCCTTCAAAGTCGAGGAAGTTCCCTTGCTGGACACTTCTTTTGTAAACTGTTGTAGCACAGCTGCAGTGGCAGTAGAAGGTGTCGTCTCAAAGACTGCATTGAATGCAGTGAAGGTTTCAAGAAGTCCTTACTTTGTAGATGTGATTGACCGCACAATCCATGGAGCTCCTCGTTTTGTCTGGACTCATAAGGCTTTGTTGCATCATTTGAAGGTCAAGCTTATGGCGACTCTGTTTCACGAGCTTTTGTGCACTCAGCTTCTGTTGGTTAGACTTTAGTTGTGCTTTAAGGCTATGGAAGATGCTTTGGGAGTTGAGATTTTCAGAGATGAAGGTTATGCTTGCTTATACACAATAGATCAATCTCACATAACATCTTTAAAGCCAATTTCTTGATGAATAATTAGGCACTAATACTTAGATATTTATGAAAGATCATATGAAGTAGATGGTCGCAAAGGATCTCTAGTGGCAATTTGGTCATGAGTCATCTTAATCTTCTTGATTTGCCTCAGGTGCTAAAAGACCAACAATTAGCACTTCATCTTCAGCAAAACCACTCAACAGAAGGCGGTGAAGACACAATATTCATCCTGAGGGCTGGAAGAAGAAGATTTGTTATGGATTTGATCCTGATGGTGTTTGGTAAGCTAACTGTGTAACTAAGCAGATGATGCCTTTTTGTTCTTCTTTGTAAAAACCTAATTAAACGTAACGTATGAGTTTTCAATATGATTATGAATTTCTGATGTATGGATGGAAATTAAAGCGAAAATGCCGAGAGAGTTTATTTAATTAAAGCGATGATTAAGGATTAACCACGTAATGTTTACGCAAGAAAATCGCTGGCTTGCTCTATCTGCATGGGCCATTTTTTCCGGTCTCTGTATAGAGTTGATGGGCTTAAAAGGCCCGTTCTTAAATTGTTTCTGTTTTGGAAACTTCTCCGTTATGTAACGCCGCCCATATTATATTATATTTAGAATTGACTTTGAATGTATTGTTTCTCTCTCTTTCTCAAAAGTCAGTCAATGGTTAAAATACGCCATTTCTCTTGATTATAAGGCTCATCCAGAGACATTCTTGATTTTTTGTATATGTGATTTTGAACTTTTCTCGCTACTCTATCTCATGGCTTCTTCTATTCCTTCTGGCAACTGGAGATACGACGTCTTTGTGAACTACTACGGACCAGATGTACGCAAGACATTACTCGGTTATTTACGCAAACAGTTTAGCTACAATGGGATCAAGATGTTCGATGATCAAGGGATCGAGAGAGGTCAAACCATCGCCCCTGAACTCACACGAGCGATTAGAGAATCTAGGATCTCGATCGTGGTGCTCTCGAAGAACTATGCTTCATCAAGCTGGTGTTTGGATGAGCTGTTGGAGATCTTCAAGTGCAAGGAAAATATTGGACAAATAGTGATGACGGTCTTCTATGGAGTAGATCCATCTGATGTGCGAAAACAGACTGGAGATTTTGGTATCGTTTTCAATGAAAGTTGTGCTCGTAAAACAGAGGAAGAGATGCGAAAATGGAGCCAAGCTTTGAATCATGTGGGCAACATATTCGGAGAAGACTTCCTAAACTGGTTTGTTTGTTTGTTTGTTTAGGTTCAATTAATTTGGGATTATCTCTTTCCCAATATGATTTGGGCAATTTTTTTTAGTGAATCTGCAATTCAATTTCACATAACTATTTGATGGACATGGTGATTTTCTATTTTGTTAGGGACACTGAATCGGATATGGTTGAGAAGATTGCAAGAGATGTTTCAAACAAACTAAACACTAGAATCTCCAGGGATTTTGAAGACATGGTGGGATTTGAAGCACACTTGGAGAAAATACAATCTTTGTTACATTTTGATAATGAGGATGAAGCTATGATTGTTGGAATATGGGGCCCTGCAGGCATTGGTAAGACTACCATTGCCAGGGCTTTACATAGTCGATTCTCTAACCGTTTCCAGCTTACTTGTTTTATGGAGAATATCAAGGGAAGCTATAATAGTGGTCTTGATGAGTATGGTTTGAAGCTGCAATTACAAGAGAACCTTCTTTCCAAGATTTTAAACCAAAATGGTATGAGGATATACCATTTAGGTGCGATACCGGAAAGGCTAAGCGGCCTGAAAGTGCTTATCATTCTTGATGATGTGGATGATCTACAACAATTAGAGGCTTTGGCTAATGAACCTACATGGTTTGGTCCTGGAAGTAGGATTATTGTTACCACAGAAGACCAAGAGCTCTTGCGGCAACATGGTATTGATAATACGTACCAGGTGGATTTTCCATCTAGTGAAGAAGCTCTAGAGATCTTTTGTAGATATGCTTTTAGACAAAGCTACCCACTTAATGGTTTTCAAGAGCTTGCAGAAAGTGTAGTAGACCTATGTGATAACCTTCCATTGAGTCTCCGCATGGTGGGTTCATCTTTACGTGGCAAGAAGGAAGAAGTGTGGGACAAAGTAATGCGCAAACTAGAAACTATTATCGATCATCGAGATATCGAGCAAGTACTCAGAGGCGTATATGAACCATCCTTATTCAACAAGCAAAAGCGAAAGCGAAAAAGTAAATCTCGGTGTTTTACTGTAATGGCCTTCTTCGTGGTCATCAATTTGCTCATAGAGATTGCATCAGCGGTTGCAGACCAGCTCTCTTCCATTCGAAGGCCTTACTTCACAAGAATCTCTTTAGTAATGTCAGTTCTCTCTGTTGTACTCTCCATCCTTGACCTCACTTACAAAGTCCGGGCCCATAAAGCTTGTTTCCGATGCAAATGGCCAATACCTTGGTTCTACTATCCATCACGTGGCTACGGAAGGATCTTTGGAAGTTTCACTGATACGGTCTTATTGTTCTGTGTTGTTGGTGGGTTAGTAGTGTCGACGATCAATTGTAGTTTTATGGAAAAACGAGAAGACGGTCCAATCAAAGTATCAATTTGGCCTCTCTGCTTTGCTATTGGTATGGTAGCCTCCAAGTTCATGGAGAAGCCGGTCATTTCCAAGGACAATACGCTTTAACAAAAATGTTTATTGATTGATTTAAACTTTAAAGAATAAAGATCTTCTTCAGTGTCATCGGGAAAGATTTGTGATGGATTTTAATCTCTAATTGTGTTTTGTGTTTTGGTAGCTAAATATGAATTTGAATGAATTCAAGTTTCCATTATTCAATTTATTGATTTATGATTTTTATTAAATGTTAGTGTTATTCAATATTTTGATGGCTTTGATAGTAATGTTAGTATTTAAAAGGAATTTCGTAGAAAATTCACTAAAAAAATGTAAAGAATTCCAAGATTATATGAAGTGAAATTGGATAAAATTAATCCAAATCTTTTAAAATACATCAAAATCTTATTGTTTGTTCTAGTGAATTCTTTTAAATTTAGTCATTATATAACCAGAAATTACTCTATTAAATATTAAATAGATGATTAACTTTTTAATTAATGTTCAGATTTTATAAAGAGGTGTAAGATAAGGGAAGAAAAAGAAGATGACCCAAAATCAAAGATAAGCGAAACGCTTTAGTCAAATTCGATTTAGGGTTTGAAATCTTGTGAAGATGTGTTCGTTATCGATGCAATTCTCCCTCTTGCAATCACGATTTCGTCCTTCTTCGTCTCTTTTAGCTAACCATGAACCTAAACTCTCTACTTCTTCCTCTGTGAGCTTCCCGTTAAAGACGAAGACTTTGAAGAGTAGCGGAACTGCAAATTTGATGGTTCTGAGAGTTATTAAAGCTTATGGTTCTTCTTCTGATTCGTCTTCAGAATCCTCCACGCCTCCTAATGGCACTCGGGTAAAATTGCATTGGTTCAGCATTCCAATTGATATTATTAGCAGCAGCCTAATCTCAATCGATCACTGGTTTTTGAGCAGCAGCCCAAAAGCAGGAGGGATATTCTGCTGGAGTATGTTCAGAATGTGAAGCCTGAGTTCATGGAGATGTTCGTTAAACGTGCTCCTAAACATGTAACTTACTCTGCTTCATTTTCTCAAAAAGACCATTTCTTTGTTTAAAGTTTGAGCTTTTGATTCATTCTATGTTGTTTTTTTGGTAATTGGAAATATTTTAATTAGGTGGTTGATGCAATGAGACAAACTGTGACGAATATGATAGGAACGCTACCTCCGCAGTTTTTCGCAGTTACTGTCACCTCTGTGAGTGCTGCTTTAATGTAATGGAATTCAAGCTTATTCGTTTCTCAAAAGTAGTTGTGGTCTGGTGGGTTTTGTGTGTTGAATTGCGCATTATGGGGTTTAGGTTGCTGAGAACCTTGCACAGCTGATGATGAGTGTATTGATGACTGGATATATGTTTAGAAACGCTCAATATCGTCTTGAATTGCAACAAAGTTTGGAGCAGGTTGCTCTTCCTGAACCACGTGATCAAAAGGTGAACCATTTCAAAGTTCTTAACTTTTGTTTTCACTTGGCCTGTAAATGTCTGCCGATGAGAGTTAGTTAGATGCTTCAATCTTGACACTTCTGCTTCTTCTTTGTCTCCCTCTGATAAGCCTTGTGTTAAGCTAGTGTAGGAGCATTGTAATTACCCCGTTGTAATGAGTCTGTTTGCTAGAGANCGATTCTCTTTAGATACACTGTAGTTTTTGGTTAATTGAATAAAGAGAGTTTACTGGTTTAATACCTATTACACAATCTCTTTTTTTGTTGATATGCATGTGTTTGATCCATCAAGTTATATGTGACTTGTTTTCTATTTTGATTAAGCCAGGGGGGTGAT
>OVBW01002387.1:0-11751 GCA_900406355.1 Erysimum pusillum
TGATTGTCCCTTCAAAAACATCCGATGAGAAAAATCTATAAATGGTGTTTGTTAAAATAATTATAGATTATTTTAAATGTATATATAATATTCTAATATATGTAGATGCAAACACAAAAATAAATAATTTGTAGCCTCTAATTCTTGAGCTTATACCTTATTCATGCTGAAACGTATAGCCTCTCAAACTACAATTTACCTTCTCTAGAAAGAATGTAACAACAAACTGCATAATTGCTTTTCTGTCTCACCGACTACTGTGTTTGGTCAACTTGATCGTACCATCTATAACTCGTCGATCGCGGAAAGGCTGGGAAGATTGTTATCACAATGGTTTGGCCACTCTTAGCTTATGTTCCATTTTGGTATTATTAATTCACATCTTATATAAGAAAAACTTAAATAATTTGTTTCGAAAGAATCATGACCATCAAGTATATGTATACTCTTTTTTTGTGGGTTAAGAAAATATTTGTGACGAATAATTTCTAAAACGTAGATCGAAAAGTAGGCTTTGACATGAAGTAACCACGGGACGACGTGTTATCATTTCATATCATTTTCCTTCTCCATTACAGCAAATTCCACATTTATGATGTGTCGTCCATGCATGCATATGCATGTTTTTAGGTATATTCCCCGTAATTCGGATACTCTTTTGTCATGTTTCATGACTGCATCTATTCATATATAGACTCATAAAAGAAATCCAGTTACATATAAAATCACTAACTATTTAGCTCCAATATACGTTGATTTTTTTGGATTTCTAATTTTTTTCAAAGAAAAGTTATCGCAGTGTAATACCTAAATACCAACGATTAAAGATATGTTACCAAAATTAAAAAGACTGTCCACTTTGTTAACAAAGAAAAACGTTAAACAACACATCAACTAAAGTAACGTTTAATAGAAAATTTTAGTAAGAGATTAAATGGTCAACTACAAGTAGTTTATGGTTTGTTTATTTCTTTTATTGGTGTTGTTATTACAGTTAATAAAAATTCATTTTATGTTAGCGTATGTTAAGTCTAGGGTGTAAACACACATAAACTGTAATAAAATCCAAGTATTATATAAACTAGATTAAAGTATTTGTTTCTATACTTTTAGAAACCTTACAAAAACATTTTTTCTTCATATAATATAACTAAACAGCTATGACTTTTTTTTTTGTTTTTTTTATAAAGAACAGCTATTGATGTTTAATAAGATATATAATGTCATAAACAAAAAAACAAAAATCATATATCGTTCTAATATTCTTCTTTATGAAATAAAAGATCATGAACGTCTTCGGAAAACAAAAAACTTCACATATTTACACTTGCAACACTAACTAATCAGGATACCCTCGAAAAAACAAAAAAAAGTGTGCGTCTTCCCGAAGACTATTCAGTCCTCAAGAAAATAGTCTACATGAGTGAGTGAATAGCCTGTTTTCAGGAAACTAGTGATGCATGGTTAAGTTCTGAATCTTAACGGAAAGTATAGTCTAAAGCTCAATCTAATGTTTGGTAGATAAGTTTTGAAGATAGAAGTCCTTCCGATGGAGGGTTGAAAGTTGGAACTCTCCATTGGTAGGTTAAAACCATTAGGGATCCATGTTAAAATGAAGTACATATATAGGTATCATGACTATCTCAAGGAGAGAGGTTGTAACCACTTCGAGTAGTCAGATCTTCACGTGGAGAGAACAACATCATATATAGTATCAATTACGGGTTTCTCTCCTTCTAGTCGTTGGAATCCTTTTCTTGTGTGTTGATCCGATCATCTTGTTATTTTAGGTCGGGTTCAGGTTTGAATCTCCCTATTGAACGTCCTCGTCTCTTTTGGTGAAGAGAGAGTTTTTAATAGACGCTTTCTTAAATTTCTTGTTTTGGAAGTCTAGGGAATTTATCTAGCTCCGACCTAACTTCATATCCATGTGTCATAACATTATTGATGGTTGCAAGTTCACTCCAACAATTTAAAATGTATTTCTTATTATTCTAAGACTGTACATTATACAAATCTAAGATATATAGATCTAAATACAGAAAGATACATGAATACACGGAATGGATTGGTTACGGAAAAAATCAAGAAGGCATTATGGGATAGTCAAACTTTCTCCGCAACCATACGTACACCTAAGTAAAGCAAATATAATTCTTCTTGTCTTTTGGTTTTTATTTTTTACTTGTAAAAGGATAAAAAGAAAGATGTAAAGTTTTAGAGAACCTTTTGGAAAGATTGAAAGATGCTTATTTGACCAAGAAAATCAATAAGCTTTTCTTATAGCAAAAAAAATCAAAAAAGATTTTTCATATTGAGTTTTATCTTGGAGTCATGGATTATATATATACATGTGTGTGTGTGATACAAAATTTAAATTTTCAATTTCTTTTTATATACTTATAGTTTATTATCATGTATTTATGGATAATTTTGGTATTTTACTCATTTTATTTAGTTTTTTGGATCATCTTTTCATGGTTAATGAAATGTACTTTAATTTACACCAAACGATTGCTAAATGTTTTAGATATATTCAACAAATACATGTATGTTAAGGGTGTTATAATTAACACTCTTTTATCTCTTTTATATGCAGGTTTTATTAATATTTTAAATTAATTATTTAATAATTTCTAATTAATAATTATAAATATAACTTTGATTGTGTATATACATATATATATATATATACACTTATATGTAAATTTAATTGCAAGTATTTATTATTAGCCAAAAATGAGAATGCTAAAAATTGAAAAATATATATTATTTATAGAAGAATATCTTCTTAACTTGTCATCTATATCTAATTTTGACTAGATTTACAACCTTATTTGAAAGTAATTTTGAAGATCTTATTCCTAATATATCACTAAAACAATTATATTTGGTGAGATTGTACATTGGCTTACTATAACAATGCTCATTCCCCATCTATAAATAAAGTCATGATTTCATTGATTTTCATTAGCAAATAATTAACATTAGCTGAGCTCGTTCTTTCTTCTTCTTTTAAATACATGCCAAAATATTTGAGAAATTTTTTCTCTTGATTAACCTCTATTAAAAACTCTCTACGTTCTATTAACGTCACATCCATCCTCCGGAAAACCCATGAGAGCATAAGTAGCTCTGATGGTTGCGAGATAGACATGATTAACACAGCAAAAGCAAACAAAGCATTTCGAAGTCATACATATCCTCCATTCAAAACAATCATTCATCACTTCCAAACAAGGATTATCTTGGTAACGTCTTAATCCAATTTATTTGTTTACGTTTTGGCAGAACTATGGCCACTTCTAGCATCATAGACTCTAAAATTTTGTGTTGTAATTGCTATTAAATATTTATGTGTTGTTATCGATAGATTCGCACATGTCTAATGTTTAATTAAGAAAAAATTAAAGTTTAATCCTTTAGTGGTAACCAGTATTGTTAAAAAAAATAAAAAATACTCGTTACATCCTTTAGTGGTAACGAGTATTGTAAATAAGCCTAGATGTAAACTGAGTGTAATACACTGATTTACATATTTATCACGTAGAACACACCGATAAGAAAGTAATACATAATTTATAGCTATCAGAGAACTAGCTTCATTGACATGTATGATAAATATGTAGATATTCTTCTCCTTCCTATATAAGAATCCATAGAGACTATTCTTATTTCCTAAAGTCTTAACAAAAGAAGTTTGCTAGAACTGTGGAAAAAAGAGAGTAATATTTAGATATTCTTATATAAGAAAAAAAAAATATCTACATATGTTTCATACGTGTCAAAGAAGTTAGTTCTTAATAGTTATAGATTAGTTATAGATTATGCATCAAATTACCATATACTTTTGTTATCCTATATTCGGAATTTTCTTCCCTAAACTTGTCTTCATTTATTATTAAATTAATTTTTTACTAACCATTTATATTTATATACAAAAACAGTATATTGTTGGGAGACAAACGAACGTCCTACATTGAAAAATTAGAAAGTAGCAGTCTAATATATAAGACAAGTCCAGCTCCTACTAATATGAGACCTTATGGAAAGGAGCCTAAAAACAAAACCGTGCGAGTTTGGCCAAAGCAGACAATATCATACTATCGGGGAAGTAGACTTAGACTTGGAAAATTTAACATAATACAGGATAACCAAATCTTTTTTACAATGCAAGTTTAAAAAACTATCTTTGCTCCTACATGTATAAAATTGTAGACAATTCCTCTTGCCCATATTTCATAATAGATGTGTTTCCATTTTTCTTTTGAATAAATAAGGTTTACCGTACTTGATTTACAAGTATTATGTTCTCTTTCGTCAAAACAATCACTAAGTTATGCATTTTAACGCTATTTAATCGAATTTTATTGTTTACCAAAATTTATATACAAGTTGTGGTAAATCAATAACTTAATTGTTATTCTATTAAAACATTTAATCAAGTTTTGTTAGCAATATATAATTAGAAATGTTAAAGTGGATTAACTTGTAATGAACTAACATATTTTGTGTATATCTTGACGAACTGGTCCGTGAAGAATCGTAATACTAAAAGTACTAACCACAATTCGCATCACTTTATAACCACGGTGTTTTGGTGGTTGGTCTAAGTATGCGGTATGGCCAGTTTGTCAAAATTTAGTTCCGACTTCGGACTCAAACATTCAAATGACGGTTGAAGAAAACAAAAACGTTTTGGTATATAAAACGCGTAGGAAGTTTATAAAACCAAAAATAATTTTAGTGAATAGATAAGATTTGATATGGATTCGAGCGGCGAAAGAGTTAAAGGAAACAGCACCGTCCAACAGTCGACAATGATTAAGATTTGTTCGGTCTATAAATTCATGAATGAATGGAAAATTGATTATTATTTTTTATTTCTTTTTCCTGATGCAATACAAAAATACAAATTAAATCAAATGGAAGAAAAGTTGTTAGGTCTTAGAATAATGAACAAACGTGTGGGTTGTCTCTGTCTCTTGTAAGAATCAAAGTCATACATAAATTAGCATATGACCCCAAAAAAAAAAAAAAATGCATATGACCGACCAACCCAATAACCTAATATTATTGGCATTGGACGATATGACTCCATTATTAAAAATGTTCAATGAAAAATTTCAATTCAGTTTTGTCAATTGGATGTTGACAAAAACAATTAATACAAATTATGTCGTATTTTACTAACCGTTTGAGAGATTTAATTTTATATTTGGAACGATGAAATAAGTAAGAAATATAATAATGCTCTTCCATAATTATGGGCACTTGACCAAAAAATAGATAAATAAAATTTTCTTTCTTTACGGAAATTGATAAATAGTTATGGGCTGATAGTTTGGCTATTTTGTTAGTTGGTTAGTCATCTCCACAACAGATGAAAATTGCATTTAATATCCACAGCTACACACAACTAAGGTGTTGAAATATTTGCTTTTACGTTGACAAAAAAGTTAAATATTTTCTTCTATTTATTAGTAAGAATATTTCGATAGAAATATTTTGTCAATATTTTGTCTTCTTGAAAACCTTTTACGTACTTTTGTTATCGTTTGTTTTATATAATTTAAAATAAATAATTGATTACAAAAAAAGTTACATTTTGGGTAGACCCTACACTGATGACTATAAGGGCCCATGAAGCCGTAATGGGCTTGAAGGTGGACCACATCTGGACCATAAAACCAGGCTGTCTAATTCTGGTATGCAGCTGTAATCCACGTGTCATATAATTTCGTCATTAAGAGAATTTTTTACCAAATTAATCTAAGTTATTAAATCCCTTCAAAATCTAGTGGTCCAAATTTTCTTTTTTCATAAAGAAAGTTAAAGACTATATAGTAAAATAAACAAGAATGCATCATTATATCAAAAAGCCTCATTCTTTTAACTGTTCACATTTTTCTCTTTTTTTTAATTACAGAAGAGAGATCAGAGATAATGGGATGATGATTAGTGATAATGAATTATTAAGTATGACACGTGGCGGAATCTCAACCGAACTATTATACA
The DNA here is from genome assembly GCA_900406355.1 of Erysimum pusillum. Classification (NCBI taxonomy): domain Eukaryota; kingdom Viridiplantae; phylum Streptophyta; class Magnoliopsida; order Brassicales; family Brassicaceae; genus Erysimum; species Erysimum pusillum. The sequence goes on from OVBW01002387.1 coordinate 6,019, forward strand.
GCTGTGAATTTGAAGGGTTTGACGTAGACTTGTGATCTTTCCCCAGCATTTAATTAGCTGTCTAATTAACAGGCAAAACTCAAAACTTTTTTTCTTTTAAAAATTAAAATCAAATGTCAAATCCCCAAAAATTGCATTTCAAGTAAACAATACTCCCTCCGTTTCAAAACAAGTGTTGTAGAAAATTTTTTTTGTTACAAAACAAGTGTCGTTTTCGACTTTCAATAGAAAATTTATTAATTTTAAAATGCAGTTTATTTCTCTATTGGTTGAAATGTGGTTATGTGTATAGGTAATTGTGTTTTGGTATTAAAAATATGTAAAATTAATTTTTTTTTCTTAATTTGTGTGAAAAGTCTAAAGATGACATTTTTTATAAAACAGATGGAGTATTATTTTTTTTACTTTTACCGGGAATTTACTCAAAACTTTTTTTTTTTCTTTAACTCAACTCATGAAATCCACAAAATTGCATTTCAAGGAATCATTATTTCTTTTAGAATATTTTTTTTAAAAGTAATCTTGAAATGGATGAGATATTTATTATTATTATTTCAAAGATTATTTATAAAATTGAGAAAAAAAAAAGAGAGAGAGAGCGAGTAGGGGAGAAGTCATCTTCTTTCTTTGCTTCAAGAGTCAATCATCTTCAAACCTAATGATCTTCAATTCTTTGATTTGTAACTCTTCTGAAAGATAGATAATTTATCATTAAAACCACATGAAAAAGAGTCAATTATCATCTTTATATCTTAATCAATAATTAAATTAAAAGGTCTAGCTAATAAGAGACTTTTTAATTAATTATCATCCCTTGTAGACCCATTACAAAAATCAAACCTTTTTATAAAAAAAACAGAGAAGGACAGTGAAAGGGTTTGTGCATAAATGTTTGTTGCTTCATCTCTCTCATTTTGATGTTATACATCATTCATTAGCAATGAGATAATGAGAGGGATGATATAAAACAAACACCTAAAAGTGAAAAGTACAATACACCAAATCATCTTTCAGTTTTGGTTTTATCCTTACACAAACCACTAAGAACACAAATTGGTTTCTTCAGAGTCATAGACACATAAAGGTTTGATCTTTATTTCTTTAGTTTCTTCTAAAGTTTTTCATTTTTCTTTTGAATTTCGTTGAATTTGATTCTGGGTTTTGTTCTCTGTTAGTAACTGAATCTATCTTAGGAATTTATGGTTCTAAAAAACAGAAAATTTCGAGTCTTTTGAATTTATTATCTTCTTGTTTTAACAGAATTGAATCTAAAGCTCTGTTTCTTGATTCAGAGTTTTAGTTGATTTTGTGATTTTTGGGAGAAGCGGCCATGGATGTAGGAGAGAGGAATGAGAGGGGAAAAGACGATTCTGTCCTTCAAGCTTCACCAAGGAGTCCTCTGAGCTCTATAGATCTTGCAATTGATGGTGGTGTGAATGCTTCTATTGAGCAGTTGTATCATAACGTTTGTGAAATGGAGAGTTCTGATGATCAATCTCCGTCAAGGGCGAGTTTTATTTCGTATGGAGCTGAGTCTAGGATTGATTTGGAGTTGAGGCATTTGGTTGGAGATGTGGGAGGAGGAGAAGTTGGAGAGAGGAAGAAAGGGATTATCTTGGAGAAGAAGGAAGAAAGTAATGGAGGAGGAGAAGGTAGCTTGAGACAGAAGAAACAAGTTGAATCTCTTTCGAATGGTGGTAAGAAGGTTGCGAAATCGAAGATTCCTGGTTCGAGGATCTCTTCAAGGAAATCACCGGATTTGGGGAAGGTTTCTGTGGATGAGGAGAGTCCTGAGCTTGGTGTGTTGTTGTTGAAGCAAGCAAGAGAGATGGTTTCTTCTGGTGAGCATCTGAACAAGGCTCTTGATTTGGCGACGCGAGCGGTTAAAGCGTTTGAGAAATGTGGGGAAGGAGAGAAACAGCATGAGTTGAATTTGGTAATGTCTTTGCATATCTTGGCAGCTATATACGCGGGGTTAGGGAGATACAATGACGCGGTGCCTGTTCTTGAGCGGTCTATCGAGATACCGATGATTGAAGATGGCGAGGATCATGCTTTGGCGAAATTTGCAGGGTGTATGCAGCTTGGTGACATGTATGGTTTGATGGGTCAGGTTGAAAATTCGATTTTGCTTTACACAGCCGGTTTGGAGATCCAAAGACAAGTTCTTGGAGAATCGGATGCACGAGTTGGCGAAACTTGTAGGTATTTAGCTGAAGCTCATGTTCAAGCAATGCAATTCGAAGAAGCATCGAGGCTTTGTCAAATGGCATTGGACATTCACAGAGAAAATGGTGCTGCCACAACGGCTTCGATCGAAGAAGCCGCGGATAGAAAACTGATGGGGCTTATCTGCGATGCGAAGGGAGATTACGAGGTTGCGCTTGAGCATTATGTTTTGGCGAGCATGGCAATGTCATCTCAGAACCAAAGAGAAGATGTTGCGTCTGTAGATTGCAGTATTGGCGATGCTTACATGTCTCTAGCTCGGTTTGACGAAGCTATATTCGCGTACCAGAAGGCTTTGGCTGTGTTTAAGCAAGCAAAAGGTGAGACTCATTCCTCTGTTGCTTCGGTTTACGTTAGGCTTGCTGATTTGTACAACAAAATCGGGAAAATACGCGATTCGAAATCGTACTGCGAAAATGCTCTTAAGATTTACCTAAAACCGACTCCGGGAACTCCTATCGAAGAGGTTGCGACAGGTTTTATCGAGATTTCCGCGATATACCAGTCAATGACCGAACTTGATCAATCTCTTAAGTTACTGAGACGGGCGTTGAAGATATATGCAAACGCTCCAGGTCAACAGAATACGGTTGCAGGTATTGAAGCTCAAATGGGTGTGATTTCATACATGATGGGGAATTATCCGGAGTCTTACAATATATTCAAGAGCGCGATATCGAAGTTCCGCAACAGCGGAGAGAAAAAAACCGCTCTTTTCGGGATTGCTTTGAATCAGATGGGACTCGCTTGCGTTCAGCGTTACGCGATCAACGAAGCTGCGGAGTTATTCGAAGAAGCGAAAACCATTCTCGAAAAAGAGTATGGACCGTACCATCCTGATACATTAGCAGTATACAGTAACCTCGCCGGAACATACGACGCAATGGGAAGGTAAATTAAAAGCTTTAAATTCATCTTCTCTCTAGATAGTGTTTTGAGGGTTTCTTGCAGTACAATCAATGTGTTGCTTGCTTTGCAGGTTAGATGATGCTATAGAGATACTAGAGTATGTTGTTGGGACAAGAGAGGAGAAGCTCGGGACGGCGAATCCGGAGGTTGAAGACGAGAAGCAGAGATTAGCTGCATTGTTGAAAGAAGCTGGAAGAGGAAGGAGCAAGAGAAACAGAGCACTTCTTACTCTATTGGACAAAAACCCTGAAATTGCAAATGGACAAAGACCGGGTTAGTAATGAACCGGATTATAGTCCGGTTTAAAATGTATATATATACGAAATACGAGTTCAAATACGGTACTTACACATTTTCGAGAGAGAAGACTAAAAAAAAAAAGGCTTTATGTTTTCTGATTGTATAAAAAAAACTATTCTTGTTGCATTTGTTTTGTACGTAGTATATATCTCTTGTGGCAATTTGTAATTTTTTTTGTTAATAATGTGTAAACTCAATTTGATCTTATGTTTGAAATCTTTTTGATCAGAGTTTGAGCATTGATCTGGTGTAAACAAGTGTTTGATGCAACCCTTACTTATAAATCTTGTGTAAATCAAAATTGAAAAGGACCACTGATCTTGTGTCAACAAGTTTTTTGATCTAACTTTTGTCTGGTGCGTGTGTCATGTTCATGAATGTCAAACAAAACAGTCACCGAATGTACACATACCTATCCACATGTATCATGAGAACATAAAGAACGTCCCACCGAATCAAGAAGTTGTCAGTTAGCAAAGCAACAAAAAACAAAAGTTGTCACTAAGCAAATGATAATGTGAACCATCCGGTTTAATATTAATTAATAATTACCAAACTGGTTACTGATTATTTGATTTGGTCTTTTATATAATATGATATGGTAAAACTATGCTTGTAGCTAGTTACATTAATTCATATTTTGGCAACTTATTGTTTCATCAGCTTGCATGCTTTTCGGGTTGGGAGAGGTGGATCGGATATCGAACCATCGAGGATCTGGTTTGCGACTAGCATATTCGCGGTCTCGGAGTAATGAATGCCATCCCAGCTTATGAAATTTGTGGGGTTTTTGCAAGAAGAACTATAAAGTTCTGTCCCATTTGGAAATATTGTCTTTCCACATCCCATTCCACGTCCGATTGCCCCAACGCAACAATAGTCAAAAGGATCAACAAAACCTGCATTTAAATTAGATAAACCGGGAATTATGAGACGGCTTAACTCTAACTGGAACCAAACAAAACCGAAAAATTATGAAATTTTGGTTTAATTGGTTTTTGGTTAGTGCTTACCGAGTTTTTTTGCTTTGGTTATCAAGTTGTATTTGGCTGAGTAGACATCAACATAAGTAAAGAGAGAAGAAGATAACTCCTTGGTTAGTTCAGTGATTCTGTTCTTGAGTTGCTTGTTGAACTCAACTGCCACATTGTTCAGAGGCTTCAAACAACCGTATTGATCGCGCGGTGTAGCGGGAAAAGATTTCAGCAGATACGGTAAACAGCCCGTAGGTCCGGTGTTGTGAATTGAGAAGAATCTTGCTCCTTGTTTGTACAACAACTAAAGAAACAAACAAAGTATGTTGTAAATGATCAGGATTAGATATTAATTTCTATAATCAAACTATTCCATAACCGTAACGATAATTTAGATGTTTACTTTTAAGGCAATGGTGAAGTTTTCGATGATTGCGGGTATAGTTGCTTTGAGTTGTTCTTCTGTCATGTTTTGGAACCCAATCGCGAGATCGTTCTGGCCGATATCTAATGTATAAAGAGCTTTTGAGAAATCTTTGGGCCGTGCGAGGACTCCTTTGCAGAATGGAGTTTTTCCTAAGGCTAAAAAAACGAATATCAACGAAGTTTTCGTTTAAAGAACATGTATAATAAGACTTTAGGTTTCGGTTTGTGATTACTGTTGATGAACTTACCGTTGGTTTGGTTGTAGAGAGACAATGTACGAGNTAAGACTTTAGGTTTCGGTTTGTGATTAGTATGACTTACTGTTGATGAACTTACCGTTGGTTTGGTTGTAGAGAGACAATGTACGAGTCTTGAAGTGAATGAATTGGGACACTTGAGTCCCAAGATGAAACGGGCTAAAACAAGCAACCGTCGGGCGGATGCAAGAACCGCCAGTCGCAAAATTAGCACCATACCGGTAATTAGCTCCAACCGAATCCAAGTATGGTGTTAGGTATGGCAAAGTGAGATTTTCAGCTGTCGAAAAACATAACAAATATATCGCCAAAATCGATTAATAACTAGAGAAAAATGTGTTTGTACTATACTATAAGTCTATAAGCTATATATGTTAACAAAATTGGCAACACAAAATCTCTATTCTTTATATTCCCAAAGTTAAAAAACATAATCTATGTAAAAATCAAAGATGTACTTACTAATGAAATCTATAATGAGACGGCCATCAGAATGTCTTCCGGCGGATCGTCCAAAAAAGGCAACTCCATTCGGCGGAGGAACCTCGCCGACGGCGGCAGAAATAGCTCCGGTATCAGAATTTGAATCTCCAAAGTTATAAACTGCCGGAAAATTACAATTACTCGATACGGCAGAT
>OVBW01002389.1:0-12105 GCA_900406355.1 Erysimum pusillum
AATTTTATAAGGTTTTACTTGTGTTTTAATTATATGTTATGGGATTGTTAAATATCTTCTAACTTTATTTGGTATAGAAAATTTAGCTAAATTTTTAATTTAATTTTATCAACAACACACACACACACACACTTAAGCAGATTTAAATTCGGATGATAACATAGTAATAGTACACTGATATATCATATAAACCAATATGCTACATCTCCTTGTCAAACTGATTTTTCTATTTAATTTAGTTAAGTATATTCTATCTTAAATATAATCATTTCAAAAAAAGATATTGATTACTTAAAATGTTAACATTAATCAATTTAATTTGTCTTTAATTGATTATAGTTCAAATTTAAAAAATTTTAGTTATTAAAGTTTTCTTAACTTATTAATAGTTAACACATATTTTAATATAATTGGTAAGTATTTTGGAGGAAAAGCTAGCTTTCTTCAACACTTGTTTTTCATCATATAATGTAGATGAGAGACTATTGAATATTTTTTTGTCTACGTAGATATATGGTATGACCTGGTCTAAATGTCTGATTCTACAAGGCAAAAGAATAAAAAATTTAGAGTCAAATTCCTTTTTTTTTCTTTTTTACTTTTCTTTGAGAATGTGTATAAATAAAAGCTCAAAAAGCTTGACCAGTTCTAAGAAGAAGAAACTTAGGGTGGCAAAGAAACATCTTAATGTAAAAGGGAAAAAAAAATCTTAATGTAAAAGAAATTCCGTTTTTACATATTCATGAACTAATGGATCTTCAAACTATTAAGAAATGTATTCAATGGTATGATATTCAAACTTAACTAAGTTATTAATTACTATTGAAGAAGTGCCACATCTAAGCATCGTATAAACAAAACCGCGTTAATTACGGTAAACAAACATATATATAATTGTTAAATTTGACATATACTATTGTATATATGCTTGATTGTTGAAATGTTTGTATTAAATGAATATATGTTTGATTCTTCTTTCTCTGCTAATATCAGTTTCTTATATTAACGGAAAAATGGTCAACATGGTGGGGTAATGTGTTGTAATTTTTAAAACAAAACTATTGTAGAGAGTAAAAATTGTGTAAGTGTTGAATTATGATGTGGAATGTTAAAAATGAAAAAGTGGGTGTTGTAAACACAAAACCAATGTAGATAGAGATAGTCTAAGAAGGATAGTTAAAAACAATAAAAGTAGTTGAGTCATTAAATGACGTGATGAACCAAGAAGTAGTGAATCACTTCATGCCATCCTCTTTATAAAAGGAGCTACGAACTCAAAGCAAATCACTCATTCTCATAACAATACCCTTCACTTCATCTCTAAGTTACACAGAAACAAAGCCGCGGGAGAAAGAATGGTAGAGGAGGAGGTTGAGGCAGATGTGGAGATCAAAACTACGGCAGAAAAGTTCCTCATGTTCGCCAGAAGATTACAACATGTGTCCAAAGCCACTCGCTACATTCAGGGATGTGAGCTGCTCGAAGGAGAGTGGGACAAAGTTGGAAGCATAGTCTTGTGGAAGTTAATATTTGGTAATAGAAACATTAACTATATATATGTATATCAATATTACATATTAAAACATAATTCAAGAAGATAAACTCTTCAACTATGGTATACTAAACATATGGATCCATCGATAAATAGAACATTAAATATGTTTAGTAATGCGTTTTGGTGTAGATGGAGAGCCAAGAGTGTCGAAGGATAGGATCGAGGTGTTTGATGTGGAGAAGAATGTGATTCAGTGGAGGGTGTTAGAGGGACCTCTGAAGAAAGAGTACAAGAGCTTCTTCAAAACGATGAAGGTGAGCACTAAGCAAGGTGGGATTGGAAGTGTGGTGAAGTGGAACATGAAGTATGAGAGGATTGCTGAGAACGTGGCTCACCCAGAGAGGCTGCTCCAGTTCTTCGTCCAAGTGATTAAAGAGGTTGACCGATACCTCTTTGCTGAGGAATAAGGGACTCTTCTGTTTGGCTACAGTGTGGGAGAGTTATTGTATGCGTGAGGACTCTTCTTGTGTATTATAATGTCTTTCTCAATAATGTTATCTCCCTATATTAATTAAATACCAGCTCTTTCGTTCCAAATCCAAAGAAAGATAATGGCATTAGTCGAAAGACACTCCAAACTTGCGACAGGCAGTAAGTGTGATAGTCCAAAGTGGATCTCATGAATCTCATGACCCGCTCGATCCAAATCTGTTCGGATTTTATGGTGTCTATTGAATCGTTGAACCAATGGAATAATCCATTTTGTAGCACCTCGGTGTACCGGAACCGACATGATCAACCGATAGGATATATAAAAACAATTAAAAAATAAAAGATTAGGGCAGATTATCGAAGTGGGAAAATTTCTATATTAATCTTCTCCATTAAAAGCCCTCTCTTCTCTGCTCTCTCTATCTGTAGCTTCGGTAAGATACCTTGGAGTCTAAAACCTAACATAGTTTTCCAATTTTATGGATTTGAGTCGTTCTCAAACTTACTTTTGTTTAGGGTTTGGTTATTCCCATGTTTAGGGTAGTTGCATACAAGTCGATTAATCTACAAGTCCATCCAAGTTTTCGATCGTGGCCGACCACTTATTCTATTCCATTGCAACTACTCAGACCAAAAGGTTGAATGATCATCCTTGAAGAGCCAAAGAAAGATAGAGATTAGAATATACATTAAAATTCCTATTAATTAATAATCGATAAATTAATAAACAAAACATAATAAAATAATCAAAATATCTTGTTCTAAATCGAATCAATTTGAAATTTAACAAAATTCAATAATATAATAAAGTAATAAACTTTAAAATTTTTAAATATATGTGGTCGTATTAATATAAGAAATTAATAATCATATATATTTACATATATATTATAAATCTATAATATACTAATATATCGTTTTATAGTGTTATTTTAAAATATTAAATTTTTGTTAAACTCGTTTTTAACTTTTATTATATAAAAAGACTGATATTTTTGTTTTTAAACAATTGTATTGTAGCATCGTTTATAACTTCGTCATAATAATAGCTAAAATTTTTTTATAAGTTTTACACTTTTGAATATATATCATTTTTTTTTTTTTTTTTTTTTGGANATTGTGTGTGTGTGTGTGTTTGTTTGTTTGAGATTAGTTTGGAGTCTGTCCATAGTTTCTAGACAACCAACTTCTTCTCTGCCTTAACTTCTTCCTCTTTGACTTAAATTTTTATTTTTATTTTCATAGTATTATGGACTTAAATTTGATATCATTAACCATAACTTTGAATTTATGTATATCGTTTGTATAATTGAATTCATATAGTCTTTGTAATTTATTATGAAAAAGGAATATGGTAGACACAATTACTGCAACCTTCGCCTCTCCCACCAACTTGGTCACGCCAAACGTCAAATATAATTTCGATGTAGGTTTTTTATACTCAATCTTCTCAAGTTACAAACGGCTGAATAATTAGAGATAACACATGAGTTCCCCAAATTCTGGGGTATAGCAAAGTTAAAACACGCTTTGACTCCATTAGAGACTGAACAAAAGCATTCTTAGTTTTAAATCGATTTCTTTTGAAAGCATTTCTACTTCGATATCAGTCATTTGTTTTCATGGGCATATATATGCCTTCAATGGTGTATTCGATTTAGTATTGTACTCCCTCTGTTTTTTTTTTAAGTGTCGTTTTAGAGTTTTTGCACACAGATTAAGAAAACATTAAATTCTTTATTTTTTCTAAACAAAAACATCATTAAGTACATACCTAAATACAATATGTCCAATAGTAAAACAATTTGTAGAATATTAATAGTCATAAAACATTAAAAATTAATAAATTTTACATTGAAAATACAAAATGACACTTATTAGGAAACAAAATTTTAAGTTTAAAACGACACTTAATTAGGATCGGAAGGAGTAAATGATTTTAGTTTTTATGACTTTTTCTATGATTTTGATGATTTTATGGAAACTCTATGATTTATTGTAAAATTCTTTCAAATCCCACCTAAAACTTTGAGATTTGGAAATCTGTATTTTAAAAAAAAAATCTTCTCAAATCCTTCAAAATTATTAAAATCAAATCCAAAGGATTTTAAAATCCATAATTGAATAACATAATATTTGTAAGTTTTACACAAATCACTTAAAATACTAGTTTGAATATGTACCCTCTAAATTTATAGAGATTAATCTGGTCTTTAGCCTTTAATTTCTTGGTACTAAAAAAAAGAAGTAAAATTCCTTAGGAAACTATATAAAGTCAAAACCAATTATTAACTTTTTCATGTTTCTTGTATGTATTATATAAGGTAATGTTATTAGTAGTAATTATAGACTATGAAAAGGCAAAGATTTGTATGAGAAAGCTTCTCCTTGCCACACATTAGCAATTCAATAACATCATCTTGAATTGGTGATTACTCGTGGAAAAGACTGAGGATGAACATCATTGTTCTCTTTGATTGTGATGCAAAAAATCTTTCATTTCTGATAGTATTACTATCACAAATTATGTTTTTTTTTTGGGTCACATCACAAATTATGTTTGAGAGGTAAGATAGGCACGATGAGATTTTGATTGAGATGAAATCAAAAATAATTTACTTTGGCCACCAAGGCTGGCCCAATGTTTTAAATGAATACTGTCAGAAACTAAAGATTTAAAAGGAGCCACGACATGAATTGTGTGATTTTTTTGTTTTGTGAATCGTGTGTTCAATTAATATAAACCAATTGCCCGATATAAATATTACGATGAGAAAGTTTGATCGGAAAGTTTGTTAGAGAGAAAATATTTTTTCATTTCTTAATCTCAATCTGTACAATTGGTTCCTTGTATATATATATATATACAAGTATGGTATACTAAGTTAACCGGCTCAAACCAGTAAATGTATCTAAACCGGACTCCAATAGTCCCCTTCAAGATGAGACATATATGTTATGAAGACTCATCTTGGACTTCAGATGCTCAAACTGATGAGAGAACAATGGTTTAGTGAGTATATCAGCTACTTGATCTTCAGTCCGAACAATAAGCATTATGATCTGGCCATTATCCAACTTCTCTCGGACTGTGTGACAATCCACCTCAACGTGTTTGGTGCGCTCGTGAAAAACATGATTTATAGCAATGTAAATGGTTGCAGTACTGTCAGAAAATAAAATAGGCACTGGGATAGAAACCTTTAAGTCCGACATGCATATATTAACTTTTAAATAATTTAACCAAAAATAAAAAACATGTGTTTCAAAGTCAAAATTTTATAACTATGTTTACTCTTAATTTTTTTCAAACTTCATAGAAACAACCGTCTCAAACTCAATATATATTTATCACGAGAATATTATTAGAGTCAAGTTTCAGAAATATTTATTCAATGCAATTAATCAAATTAATCGCTTCCAAATCTCACATATGATATCATTGTAGATGAAAGGATTAAAAAATATATATATATATAGAAGATACTGTAAGTTTCGTATACATTATATAATTAATACATATGCATTCTTCTATATAAAGCGAACACAAGTTGTCAACTGCTCAGAACATTTGGGCATCGTCAGTCGAAAAAGTACTAGTGCAATGTTTCAAGCTACTGGTATGACGACTCCGACTATGCATGTGATGTTTCCATTTTCGTGGAGGCAGCCGGTTATCCTGCCTCTCCGAAGCGCAAAAACCTCCAAGCCTCTGGCATGTCTCGAACAGAAAGGAGAAAAAGGGTACACATAACATCCCTCTAATTAATTTCAATTCATAAGATCTTAGTGATAAAATATGTTATATACGTTTTTTCATACTAGCCGAAACCTACACTCATTCTCGAGGTCTATTGATAGTTGGATGGATATGCATGCCGCTTAAGAGCCATTTCATATATATATATATATATATATTTTTTTTTTTTGTTCGAACATATATATATATATATGTTTCTTTGGTAGCTTTTACATATTACTGAAAAATTTATTCAAAAAAAGAAAAGAAGTTAACTTTAACAATTAATTTATATATAAATGTGGCCTTTAAATTATTAAAATTTTAAGTGGCGTAGGGATTAGGGAAAATGCCATTCTGAACACACGGCTCTACTTAACATGTCTATAGTGGCCAAGAGGGAGTGATCGAATATTTCTGATTCATAATAGTATTGACATTTTCATATGGCAGAATGCGTGAGTTCCATGAGATTGAACTTAAAGTCCGCGATTATGAATTGGATCAGTTTGGTGTTGTGAACAATGCTGTTTACGCAAACTACTGCCAACACGGTTAGTTAAATTCGGTTGTATATTTTGCTGCTTTAGATTATAATAAACCCTCGTTTAGAGTCAGAGACAGTTGCTACGTAGTTTGTTCTTACCGAATATGTATTGCTTGTTCAACTTGTTTTCATACTAAGGTCGGCACGAGTTTTTGGAAAGTATCGGTAACAGTTGTGATGAAGTATCCCGTTCTGGTGAAGCCTTGGCAATTTCCGAGTTGACAATAAAATTTCTTGCACCTTTACGTGTAATTTTGAACCCTCATCTCTTATATCTTTTCTTTTCACATTTTTAAATATATATATTTGTTACATTTTATAATATCAATGTTTTGTCTATCTCAATTATTTCTTTGAGCAGAGTGGATGCAAATTTATCGTGAAATCGAGGATAACAGGTGTATCTGTTGCGCGCGTTTACTTTGAACAGTTCATCTTTAAACTTCCAAATCAAGAGGTTAGTTTTTTTGGCTCTCACTAGCATTTGTATGACTTTTAATTGTGATCTAACTCGGATTCTCTTTTGGTATATAATTAACAATGCAGCCTATTGTGGAGGCAAAAGGAACGGGTGTGTGGCTTGACAACAACTACCGTCCTGCTCGTATCCCATCTTATATACGCTCTAATTTCATTCACTAGTTCCAACGTCAAGACGTTGTCGTTTGACTCTTCACGCATTCTCGTGTTTTGACTTTGATACATGTTAAACCTCTTTCGTTGTATTATCTAATATTTATCAATGTATCTATATTCCCATTATGTTTATCGTGTGATCTATTAATCTTAAGGTTCTATATTATGAAAATACTAGAAATTTAAACTTGAGAATAAGGTAGGATAAAAAATAATCTATTCTATTCTATAACAATAAGTCGCATCATAACCACTCATAGGTGGGCCAGTGGTAGGATGGATTTCGGGTTGAGGGTGAGATTCCCAATACTCCCGGATTCGAATCCCAACGGCTGCAAACACTTTAAGTGGTCACCGCAGAAAAATTTAACATTGGCAGAAAAATTTAACATTGGGCTATGTGGCCTCCAGAAACCACTTTTGCCGCCTTCGGGACGCACGCCAAGCCTTCGGGCTAATCGGCTAGTCAGGACCCACTGGACTTTGGATACCTGGATTATAAAAAAAAAAAAAAAAAGAAATAAGTCACAACATAACTGGATTTAGTGTTTAATTTTCCTATTGTTGTTGGCCTAATTACTTTTAGTTTTTTACCAAACAAATTCGAAAATAAAAACAAAAGTTTTAGTTAGTTAATATTGCTGACCAGAAAAAAAAATTTACAATTAAATAATTTCGATCCTAAACTTCTAAGTTATACTTTTTTCTTCCATTCTTTTAAGAGTTCGACCGTGGTGCATTATACCCACACGAATATAGTTAAAAACTTAAAATTAATGAGTCAATATGAATCATAAAATGAAGAACAACCAAGAAGTCCCTTGATCAAATGTTATCAAATATGATCAAGTACGGGGCCGTTTCGTGGGCCATTGAGCAGAGATGACATTTATGCTTCTTCTCCTTGTACAGAGGGGCGGATGAGATTAAAGTCCCATTTATGGAGACGATAAGAGAGTAGTTCACACGGGTCCCAATCCTCTCCACAACTAACTTTACGCGTTGCTATTATTATCACCCACCTACGAGGTCTACAAGCAAAACGCAAGACGCAAACATGGAACGCTGATCGCGATCCAAAGGTACCTTAGTGTAAAATCGAGTTTGTCATAGATTTTGTAGTTTGAATTCTGTTTTTTTTTTTTTTTTTTTCATGGAGCATAGAAACAATTATATTTTAGCTTTTAGGGTAGGATTTGGTTCGGCTATATTGAACTATTTTAATGTTAGTATAAAGAATTTAAAGATTATACACCACTACTTTTGCCTAAAAACTAAAGGAGATTAAATTATCTTAATACTTCATATATAACTAAAAGAGAAATTCGTGAATTGGTAAGTGTCTAATATCACATAAAGATTGTGTTGTGTCTCTCGTTTGGTGTGTAATGTTTCAAGAAATGGGATGGTATGGTTATGGACATATTTAATATAAATATTTAAGGGGTGTCAGGTGACCCCTCTAAAAATCTATCAAACACTGAGGCAATGAGTGCTTGGTTGCTTTATGTAGAATTAGATATCGAACTAACTTGTTTTGTTCATTGATTACAGAGAAGCTTTATATACACAATAACTCTAGGGATTTACACAGACCGACTTAGACGACAATGATATACAAAGCCCAATACAAAGAGCCCAAATACATTTAACGATATGGCCCCAATACTCCCCCTCACGTTGGAGCGTGAAGATCTCGAACGCCCAACTTGGACATAAGGAACTGAAACTGAGCACGACCAAGAGCTTTAGTAAAGATATCGACAAGTTGATTATTGGTCCGGATATGATGTGTAGAGATGATGCCATCACGAACAGCATCACGAACAGAGTGACAATCTTTCTCGATGTGTTTAGTGCGCTCGTGGAACACGGGATTGGAAGCAATGTATATAGCAGCTTTACTATCACAAAATAACTGAGTTGGCGCAGACTGTTCGACGCCTAATCCTGTGAGCAAAGAACGTAACCATTTGATTTCTCGAAGAGCAGCAGCCATAGCACGATACTCGGCTTCCGCAGAAGAGTGAGAGACAGTGTCTTGCTTCTTCGTTCTCCATGAAATCGGCGAGCCACCGAGCAACACAACGAAAGCACTAAGAGAACGGCGTGTTAAGGGACATGAATTGTAGTCCGAATCACAGTAGACAGTCAAGGAAAGATCCGCATCGGATTTGAGTAATATACCTTGACCTCGTGAGCCCTTCAAAAAACGAACAACCCGTAACGCTGCCTGCCAATGAGCCTCTCTCGGAGTTTGCATAAACTGAGACAAAATGTGAACGGAGTAACTCAATTCCGGACGAGTATGTAAGAGATATAGTAAGCGACCAACAAGACGTCGATACTGTTTGGGATTATCAAGAAGGGGACCGTCATCACTCAGTAGTTGGTGTTTTTGCTCCAATGGTGTGGGAGCCGATTTAGAGCCGAGGTTACCACTGTCAGCAATGACGTCTAACGCGTACTTACGTTGTGATAAGAAAATTCCCTCGGGTCCCCGACTTACCTCAATACCAAGAAAATACTTCAGCTTCTTCAAATCCTTCATCGAAAAACAACGACTCAAATAATCTTTAAACTTTTGTAGCATGTAACCATCATTGCCACAAATCAAGAGATCATCAACGTAGATCAAAACACGAAGTTCAATATTCTTGCACGAGTAGGAGAAGAGAGAGTAATCATCGTACGACTGTTCAAAACCAAAGCGTAGAAGGGAATCCGACAACTTTTTGAACCAACACTGAGGAGCTTGTTTGAGCCCATACAAAGACTTTCGAAGACGACAAACTTTGTCAGGATAAGTGTGACGAAATCCTGGAGGTAATTTCATGTACACTTCTTCATCAAGATCACCGTGTAGAAAAGCGTTGTTTACATCCATCTGATAAACTTCCTAATTTTTAGCAGCCACCATCCGAAGAACGGCACGAACGGTTGTCATCTTGATCACCGGAGCAAACGTTTCAGTGTAATCTTCGCCTTCGATTTGATTGTTACCTTGCACAACGAGACGAGCCTTACAACGTTCAATAGTACCATCAGCATTATATTTGGTTTTGTATACCCATTGACTGCCAATGGCAACTTTGTCTGGTGGCAAGTCGACGATGTCCCATGTTTTGTTGATTTCAAGAGAATCGATTTCTTTTGTCATGGCGTCATTCCACACTTTGATTTTAACGGCTTCTTTAAAATGTTTTGGCTCAACGTTAGCCGTAATAGCCGCGAGAAAAATCCGATGTCCTGGAGAAAAATGGTCATCTGAAACATAATCCGTTAAAGGATATAGAGAATTACCTGGAACCGAAGACGAGGATTGAGAAGTGGAGTTGGAGAGAGCGTGATGGGTTTCTTCACAAACAACGTTATAAGTGACATAGTCTTTTAACAAGACCGATTGAGTTTTCTTGCGTTTACCTACACCGAGGTCTTCAACAACGACTGCAGGTGTAGGAACAAGTGGAGAAGGGATAGCAACTGGCTGAGACGCAGGACTGGATGAGTCAGGGACTGTGACAAGAACTGTGTCTGGTACTGCAGCAGGAGCTGCATCAGAGACTACATCAGGGACTGCATCAGGGACTACATCAGGAACTGCATCAGGGACTGCAGAGGGAAGAATCTCGCCTGACGGGGGTACAACGGAGTCGTCAACACTCCCCCTGTTGACGGAAGGCAGAGAGATCATCCAGTCGTCATCTGTATTGACTTGAGGCAGAGGAACCTCCGGAGAAGCAGAAGTGTCGGAGGCAAAGGGAAAAACATCTTCACGGAAGACCACATCACGAGAGATGAGAAATTCATTCCTCTCAATATCGAATACTTTCCATCCCTTTTTGCCAAAAGGATAGCCAACAAATATACACAAACGACTGCGTTCACCAAATTTATCTTTATCGCGAGTAACCCGGTGAGCGTAGCAAGCTGACCCAAAGACACGGAGTTGACCGTAATCTGGTTTACACCCGTGAAGAACTTCATAAGGAGAGCGACCATTATGGAGTGCTGAAGGCGTACGATTAATCAAATGTGTAGCTGTCAAAACTGCTTCACCCCAAAACTGCTTCACCCCTAGACACGTTAAGAATGTGTCGATGTTTCCGTTCAACACGAGCATTCTGCTGAGGAGTACCAACGCACGAAGTTTGGTGAACAATACCATGTTCACGAAAATAAGACGACATACACATAAATTCTGTCCCATTGTCACTTTGAATGGTTTGGACTGGTTTTCCGAATTGTTTCTCCGTGTAAGACATGAAATTAGTAAGCACATTGCGTACTTCAGATTTCTCAAGTAAGAGATACGTCCAGACAGCACGTGAATAATCATCAACAATGGTTAGAAAATAGACTGCACCACACGAGGAGGGAACACGATAGGGACCCCAAACATCACAATGTATTAAAGAAAAACAATCTGTTGTTTTATTAATACTATCCGGAAAAACTTCTCTTGTCTGTTTGGCTCTAAAACACACGTCACACGAACGAGAGTCAACAGATTTCGAGGAACCAGGAAACAAAGGTAAAGCCGAAATTAAAGAAAAACTCGGATGCCCCAAACGTTGATGCCACAAAGTTTAATCAGCAGAGACGTCCACTCGATGGATCTTTGGTGAGATGACATCCGTAAGATAGTAAACCCCATCACGCTCTTCACCGGTTCCAATCAAAGTCCTCGTAAAACGGTCCTGTAAAACACAAATTGTATCAGTAAATTTAGCAAAACAGTGAGTTTGTTTTACAACTTTGGATACTGAGATCAACGTGCAAGTCAACGAAGGCACGTATAGAACATTAGTCAACGAGACTTTGTCCGTAAGTGGGAAAACACCCATGCTTATAGCAAACGTTTTGCTGCCATCCGCAAAACCAACCGAACACGGTGGAATGGTCACAACATTGGTTAAGAAAGAGAGGTTCCCAGTCATGTGATGGGAAGCTCATGTATCAAGAATAACATCGCCAAACTTGGCCTTACCAGATAATTTGTCCGACTTCGCCAAACCTCCATTTCTTGACTTTTCTTTGATTAACTGAGAGAGTAGATCCCAATGTTCTTGGGTCAAATCGCGATGAGCAGAAGGATTAGAGCTGGTGGCATGTGCTGTAGCAACTTGACCTCTGCCACGTCCGTGTAGGGATTTCTAGCAGGTTTTTACCAGATTAATCTCTATTAATCAACCT
>OVBW01002390.1:0-12089 GCA_900406355.1 Erysimum pusillum
ATGAACAAACTGTTTCAATAAAAGTGTAGATGGACAAAAGACAAAAAAAAAATGTCCTTTATAATCAATTCTCCCTATTTTATTTAATTAGTCACGATGTTGTCAAAAAAAAGTCACGATGATAAAATTATGTCCTAACACTAACTTGATTTTTCTTTTTTTCCGGCATCCAACACTAACTTGATATTGGTTGTTTGTACTTTGTAGTTTTTTTTTCCTATCAATTGTGGAATTAGGGACCTACAAAATTTGCTGGCGAGATAATAAATAACTATTGAATACCCAAATAATACGTAAGTTTAACTACCGATAACAAACACCTTATAATTATGTTCTTCCGTGCGATATATGGTAAACTATTTAACCGCTTATCGATGCAGTCATTTGACTTGAACAACGTTTGTGAGTTTTCTCTCACACTACTAATCTTTGGCTGAAACTAAAATGAATTTGCTATAAATACCCAAGAAACTTGAGCTATTAACTTATGGTTCCTTCCTTCTCTCGTTCTGAATCAGCTTTAGCGATTTCTCTGCATACGCTTACTTCAGCTTAGGAATTAGGGTTTAAGGTTCTAATGGCGCTGTTGGATTTAGATTGCTTATCTTTACATATTGATGTCTTGGACATATAGACTCCATTGATTGTTGCTATATATCGCAGGACGATTGCTCTGTATAAAAATATTTGTTTCGTGTAAGTATATTACTCCACATTTTACAATAATGTTCCTCCTCTTCTTATTTTCATATATATTAAATTGGAGGCAATGCCATATATAATAACAGAAAAATACATGGTTACAAAAAAAAATATCAAAGCGATAATAATTGTGAAGCAGCTATTGAGTCGTCGTCTTTGACAGTGTTGCTTTGATTTTTCCAATCAATGGACGACTTTTCCAATATGTTGCCATTTTTTCTTTTCGCTTTCTTTATATTATTTCGTCCCATTGTTTCTGGCTTTTCTTATTGCGATTTTTTTTTTGTTTGCTTATTTGCTCCAAATGTTGCATCATTTCTGCCTATGAGATCCTACAACGTGTACAAGTAGAAGCTTGTTTACGACGCTTGACTCAATAGAAATTACACCTGAGTCAACCCAATATACATTGATTAAGACACAAGGACCAATGGGTCAAGGACAACATGCGATGGAAATTTATTTGACACAGAGGTGTTGATGTACGTAAATATATATGTATATATTATACACACTTGCTTGCTATCCTAACCAAAACAATATCTGTATGATCTTGAAAATGAAACTGAAGAATCTTTTGCCAGTCTTCTTGTTTTTCCTTGTAGGCTTTTCTGTTGTGTTTGCACCATGCGGGAAAACTGGTTTCTTTAAACAAAATCAGCAGTATGACAAAAACCGTGGCATTCTCCTCTCTTCTCTCGCTTCTAATGTCTCAGCTCGAGGTGGCTTCTACAATGCTTCGGTTGGACAAGGACCTGATCGGGTGTATGCTGTGGGGATGTGCATCCAAGGTGCTGACCCAAAGGTTTGCTCAAACTGTATAGACCTTGCTTCTAATGAGTTGATGGAGAAATGTACCAACCAGACAGAAGGCCTCGTCTGGCCCGAAAATGGGATTCTTTGTATGGTACGTTATTCCAACCGTTCGTTTTTTGGATCACTCGAGATGCAACCAATGTATATCTTGTACAATAGAGAAGATATCAGATCCAATATTACAATATTTGATGGATTGTGGGAGAACACAACAAGTCGTATGATAGCTGGAGCTACTTCATCATCATCTGAGCGCAAGTACTACGCAGCTGAAACAGTACCTTTGACGCCTGTCCAGAATATATATGCGTTAATACAATGCACCCCGATCATATCTTTAAGGGATTGCAACATCTGTTTAAGTGAAAGTGTCAGAGACTATAAAAATTGTTGCCATGGGAAGCAAGGTGGCATTGTTTATCGTCCCAGCTGCGTTTTCAGGTGGGAAATTTATCCCTTTTCTCAGGCTTTTAACCTTACTTTGGCACCTCCACCTCAATCCCCAAGATCTCTCTCACCTCCGGTAAACAACCGGACAAACACAACCAAGAGAGGTACGTTGTCTACTTTAATTTTTTCCCCTGCTTTAAAGAAGGTTTTAAACCATATATATAAAAACATTAGATGATTTATGTTTCTTTGTGTCAACCATCGCCTGCTATTCGGGCTTGCGAAGGTGGCGAGTCGATCTCAGCAGGAATCATCGTGGCTATTGTTGTTCCCACTGTCATAATCTTCTTTGTACTACTTGCACTAGCATTTTTTATTTGGAGGAGAAAAAAGTCAGACCAAGCTTTTGTTCGCCAAGGTGAGTTGTTTTGTGTTTTTAACATTGTACTATTGCGGTGTGACTTTGATGTGAGATAAATTGGATTTGTTTCCCATCTTTGTGAAACTAACTGAAAATGGATTTTTGAGGGATTTTGGAAAGAAATGGTTTTAGTTCCACATTTCAGTTGCAAATATAATTAGACGCACACTGTTTTGGGTCCAAGGCAAAAAACAAAAGTGATACTACTGCACTAGGGATATGCTTATTGTGTAATGATTTACAGCATCTCCGCACGTCCATTTTCTTGTAGGATCTAGTCTTGACATCACAGAGACAAACTCACTGCAATTCGATTTCAAGACGATTGAAGCTGCAACAGATCAATTCTCTGAAAAAAGCGTAATTGGTCAAGGTGGATTTGGAGAAGTTTTCAAGGTATGTTGATTTGACCGCCTGATTTTATGATTACTTTTCGGAAGTTTCCGGGTACGTGATGACGTTTTCATATTCATTACATGTAGGCTGTTCTTAATGGAACAGAAGTTGCTATTAAGAGGCTGTCAAAAGCCTCAGGACAAGGTGTAAGAGAGTTTAAGAATGAGGCTGTTCTGGTGGCAAAGCTTCAGCATAGGAATTTAGTTAGGCTTCTTGGATTTTGTGTGGAAGGAGATGAAAAGATACTTGTTTATGAATTTGTGGCGAACAAAAGCCTTGATCACTTCCTGTTTGGTCAGTCGAATTTAATATTAGACATGCTTTGAAAATTCTAGGAGGCAAAAGTTATAGCTAATGTTGTTGAATATGTGTGATATGCGCAGACCCTATAAAACATTGCCAACTGGATTGGACAACACGATACAAGATCATCGAGGGGGTTGCTCGAGGAATTCTTTATCTGCATCAAGACTCACGGCTCACAATCATACACCGTGACCTCAAAGCAAGTAACATTCTCTTAGATGCTGATATGAACCCAAAGATTGCAGATTTTGGAATGGCAAGGATTATGGGCACGGACCAAACTCAATGTGATACGAGCAGGATTGTTGGAACTTAGTAAACACGGTTTCCCTTGATAGCCAATTTTATTAATCATTTTTGTTGTCTGTTTTAAGTTCTCTCTGTTTCGGTTTTTTGTCCTAGTGGTTACATGGCTCCTGAGTATGCGATGCATGGCCATTTCTCGATGAAATCAGATGTCTATAGCTTTGGAGTCATAGTTCTTGAAATTATAAGCGGAAAGAGGAATAGCAGCTTTTGTCAGTCGGACGGTAATGCAAGCAGCTTGGTTGCACATGTGAGTATTAAGCTAACCAAATTTCAGAATTGTTAACTCACTCAAACTGTGATGAGACTTGTGAAAACTCATTCATTGACTGATATCACTTTAGGCCTGGGAACTCTGGAGGAAGGGGTCACCATTGGATATCATCGATCCAGCTATTGAGGAGAGCTATCAGCGTAACGAAGTTATTAGATGCATCCATATCGCACTTTTATGTGTTCAGAAAGATCATGCAGATCGCCCGGGAATGAGTACAGTCATATTGATGCTCACCAGTAACACAATCACTTTACCAGTCCCTGGAGAACCTGGATTTTTCTTCAAAAGTGGAAACAATCCTGACGGTTCATTCGTTTGGTCAGTCGATGATGCTTCGATCACTCATTTAGAACCTCGTTGAAGAACCAACATATTTATCTTATATTTATATATATCCAAGTCCGAGGAAAATGTTACTTATGTATCATATTGTATCATAAGATGAGTCATGATATTATTATATTATAACATAATATTTGGTATATTTGGTATAGTGTAGTATCATGTTGATTCTGTTTCTGTTGTCTTGGTAATTACTTTCTTTACAGCGGATATATCATATTCTCTGTTCACTGTACAATATTTGGTTTGTATAATTTTTACCTAGTAGTTTCTTCATTAGAATATAAGTTTGTGTATTCGTGAAACCCAGAACTAGTAGAATCATCCAAATCATATTCTGATTACTTTTGGTCCAATTTTAGACATTAAAAAAACCGGTTTATTTGCTAGTCCAATAACATCAATACAAGATGATCACATAATCATATCTGAAACATTAAAATACAAAAAGGGTCAGAGGATATTTGAATTCTTTCTCCACACAACTCAAATTCTCTGATTGACTTATTGGAGGCTTTAGAGGAATATGTCACTGTTATTGGAGAGACCCATTGTAGTGTGCATTCTTATCTTACTATTATGTGTTCAAGAAGAAACGTGTAAATAGTTACATATCATATGTACTTTTGGTTACAATAGCATACAAACAATATTACAACAAACTAGTTGTAAACTACTCTCCAATACCACCAGTTGATTTACGCATGAAGGTAAACATTTCATTTTTAACGAGGATATAAATCGGTGATCGATGCGTCGTCAACAGACCAAGGAACATACTTTGGTTTAACAGATTGTTCTGAATCAAGCGGGTCTTTTGTGGATCTACTCTGAAAGAAAAGCCCTGGTTCCTTAGGAACTGGTAAAGTCACAGTGTTACTAGTGAGCATCAGAACGATGGCTGATAAGGTTGGACGGTCTATAGGATCTTCTTGAACACATAAAAGACCGATATGGATGCATCTAACCACTTCATCCCTTTGGCATTTATGTACAATAATGGGATCCACAAGGTCTAACGGTGTCCCATTCCTCCAAAGCCTCCAAGCCTAAAACATTAGTCAATCATTCAACGCTTTCTTTTTTCTTGTAAGAGAAGTCATATGAAACTTGACTGCCTCTAAACTTACATATGAGAGCAAGTCATGTGCGCCATCTGTCTGGTAGAAGCTACTATTCTTCTTACCACTTATTATCTCAAGTACTGACACTCCGAAGCTATAGACATCAGATTTTATTGAGTACTGACCTTGCATAGCATACTCCGGAGCCATGTACCCACTGAAACACACAACAACATAAAACTATAGTATTTTGGAAAAAAGTGTCCATCAAACTTCGAAATATGTGGAGTTAAGGGGGAAGACTTACTAGGTCCCTACTATCCTGTTTGTGTTCTTTGCAGATTGGTCCATGCCAAAGATCCTTGCCATTCCAAAATCAGCGATCTTTGGATTCATATCTGCATCTAGGAGAATGTTACTCGCTTTGAGATCACGGTGTATGATTGTGAGTTGTGAATCTTGATGAAGATATAGAATCCCTCTAGCAATTCCTTCAATAATCTTGTAACGTCGAGTCCAGTCCAGCTCACTTTGCTTTGAAGGATCTGTGCACGTTCATATATTACCATTACCTCTAAATATATGCAACCCCAATTTTCAACAATGGCTAATAAAACCATTAAAACAAAGCATTGAATGAAACTGACCGAACAGGAAGTTATCGAGGCTTTTGTTGGGCACGAACTCGTAGACCAATATTCTTTCTTGTCCTTTTATACAAAATCCGAGAAGCCTTACCAGATTTCTGTGCTGGAGCTTTGCAACAACTACAACCTCGTTCTTGAACTCTGCTTCACCTTGTCCTGATGTTTTCGACAGTCTCTTCACCGCAACCGCAGTCCCATTTGAAAACGTACCCTACCATTTTCATCAGCATCAACCTCGTTATGTAAATGCGTTGGCACAAAATTCATGAGAAAATAACGCAACCTCAAGTGATAATTAAGGAACTAGTAGTAATAATACCTTGTAAACCTCGCCAAATCCACCTCGACCAATCTTATTATTCTCTGAAAAGCCATTGGTTGCTGATTGAATTGTTCTGTAATCGAGTTGTAACGAGTCTGCCGTTGCTCCCTCATCTCCTTTTGAGCAAAGAAAAGTCTTAGTAAGAGAAAAAAATTGCTCAGCATTGACATCAATCAGACCCAATATACTGCAGATCGTTCATCATGTGAATCTTTACCATCAAATGCAGGTGCTGTATCATAAGCCTTCTTGGCAAAGAAACGATAACCAGCTATGAAAAGCAGAACAACCACTAAAGTAGACCCAACAACAGGTAAGACTAAGAAGTTTGATTTCCCACCTTTCCCTGCTTTTCCAAGATCATTGGCTTAAGATCAGATAGTGGCAGACAGAAGTATAAAAAATCTAAAATCAGTCAAAAGGACAACAGTTATTATATTTTAAATTGCTGATTCCGAGAAATCAGTGGCAGGACAAAAAGACAGAGGAAGAAGAGAGAGCTCTGACCAGGTCGTGGAGGAGCTGACATCGGTGGTGGTGGGGCTCTAACTGCGGTTTCATTGTAGAATGGGCGAATCTCAAATCTCGAACTACAACTTGGAAAAAGACTTCTTCCGCCAAGTTTGTTAGTGGCTAATTGATTGATGGCCTTTTGCAGACAAGTAAAACAGTCTTGTGTTGTCAGATCGGGAGTACACTGAACCAGTCCGTACATAGTCTCGGATACTGTGAAATTCGCTTTTCTCGCATCAAATTTTCTAGAACTTGCCGCGGCATCACTGGCGGCTTGGTTCAGGGTGAGCAGCAACACCTCGTTGAATCGTTCGAATTGGTTCGATGGAACATCCTGGTTGCTACTAAAGGCCAGTGCACCGAGACCAACACCGTCTAGTGTAACGATCGAGAGAATATTCCGGTCAGAGTATCTGAGCATACACTCATCGTAATAGAGCACGGCCTCTTTCTCGTTCGGACACCGACTGAAGGTTTCGTTGACGGCAAAAGTGACGCAGCTACGGCAAACTTCCGGCGATAAGTCTCCACGGCAGAGGAAAAGTCCGGTCACTCTGTCGGGAGCTTGTCCCGCCGTGGCGTTTTGGAATCCGGTGGAGTAAGAGGCGTTGGGGGAAGAGAGAGAGGACAAAAGGGTTCTTAGATTGGTGAAGTAAGTGCTGTTTCTCGAGAAAGTTTTTTCATTCCGACAGTCATGACCAACATACGTATGATTTTGAGCGCAAACTGTGGAGCTGGTGAGGAATGAGAAGAGGAAAAGGAATATGAGACAGGCGTAAGACGACATTTATAGTATAATTCTGTTTCCTCGATTTTTGTTTTTCATCAAGCTTTGGGAAGCTAGCACATATGAAATAGATGATTTAGTTTATATCTGAGACTGTTGTATATTAGGCATGGTTTTGTCTTTTGTGACGACCTAAGTCAGTCAAAGGCTAAGTAAACCGCCTCATCTTTCAGTGTGACTTGAATTGTCTTCCCCAACTTGTGTTCCTCGCTAATCTTTTTTTTCTTAACGTCATATCTCACTTTATACAGTAATTCCAAACAGGGATTATAATAATATCTACGAGATACAAATACAACAAAAAAATTATACATGTTTTTAGTGTTCCTCGCTAATATATACAAACTTTTTGGTTATATATATAAAATATTCAGTTACCAAAATGAGACGCTTTACTCAATTTTAGACCGTAGAAAACCCAAAGTACATATATACCAATTACCAAAGATGATTGAAACACAAAAAAAAAAAAAAAAAAAGTCTCTAGTCATCTTTGGTATATTCACTTACTTTGGACTTTACTCAACCTTTTGGGGATAGAATGCTATGCATTAAATTCTGGTTTCATCGGAGTAAGTTGCTCCATTTGTTACAACTATGTTCCTCATTTTAAAACCTGTTACAACAAAAAAAAAAAAAAAAAAAAAAAAAAAAAAANATGTTCCTCATTTTTGTATTTGTATAATTTGGAGGCAATACGATTCCCAAAAGAGAAAGGAGACTTTGGAACTCTTTGCAAAGAGATAAGAATTGCGAAGCAGCTAATAAGTCTTTGTACTTTGTCGTCGTGTTTGATAGTGTTGCTCTGCTTTATCCAACAATTGACGAATTTTCCATTTTGTTGCAATTTTCCACTCGCTTTATGTAACTTCGTATGAATTTTATGTCTTCTCTCATTGAAAAATCATTTCCATCTCTGCGTATGAAATTCTTTAACGTGTACTTCTGCGTGCCACATGATTCATTCATATAATTGCAACAATCTTTGTACTAGTTCCAGCTTTTTTACGAAGCTTGACTCAACAGAGATTACTCATGAGTCAACCCAATAGACATTGATTAAGACACAAGGACCAATGGGTCAAGGACAACTTGCAACTGTAATTTAATTGACAGATAGGGATTGATTGACACAAATATACATATACATACATACACAGTACTTGCTTCCTGTCCTAACCCAAATAACATCTATATGATCTTGAAAATGAAACTGAATAATCTGTTACCAATCTTCTGGTTGCTCCTTGTAGGCTTTCCTGTTGTGTTTGCACCATGCGGGACAACTGGTTTCTTTAAACCCAATCAGCAATATGACAAAAGCCGTGGCCTTCTCCTCTCTTCTCTCGCTTCCAATGTCTCAGCGCGAGGCGGCTTCTACAATGCTTCCATTGGAAAAGGACCTGATCAGGTGTATGCTTTGGGGATGTGCATCCAAGGAGCTGAACCAAAGGTTTGCACAAACTGTATCGACCTTGCTTCTAATGAGTTGATAGAGAAATGTACCAACCAGACAGAAGGCCTCGTCTGGCCCGAAAATGGGATTCTTTGTATGGTACGTTACTCCAACCGTTCGTTTTTTGGATCACTCGAGATGCAACCAAAGTATATCCTCTACAATATTGGAGATATCAGATATAGATCTAATTTAACAAAGTTCAATAGATTGTGGGAGGACTTAACAAATCGTATGATAGCTAGAGCTACTTCATCGTCATCTGATCGCAAGTACTATGCAGTCGAAGCAGTACCTTTGACATCTTTCCAGAATATATACGCACTAATGCAATGCACTCCAATCATATCTTTAAAGGATTGCAACATCTGTTTAAGTGAAAGTGTCAGAGACTATAAAAAATGTTGCCATGGGAAGCAAGGTGGCATTGTTTATCGTCCCAGCTGCGTTTTCAGGTGGGAAATATATCCCTTTTCTCAGGCTTTTAACCTTTCTTTGGCACCTCCACCTCAACCCCCAACATATCCTCCACCATCGGTAGGCCACAAGACCAACACAACCAAGAGAGGTAAGTTGTCTATTGTTGCCCCATGGTTTAAAGAAGCTATTAAACATATTTAAACATTAGATGATTTAGGTTGCTCTGTGGACTGTGTTAACTGTTGCCTCTATTCGGCCATGTGCAGGAATCGTGGCGGGAATTGTTGTTTCCGCCATTATTATCTTCTTGGTTCTACTTGTTCTAGCAATTTTTCTTACTCACAAGATGAGAAAGTCAAACCAGAAAGGAGTTCTCTTGAAAGGTGGAAAAGATCAAGACGATTCTTTTCGTTGATTAGTCGATGATGCATCAACCACTCATTTAGAACCTCGTTGAAGAACCAACGATTATATCCTTCTTACACATCGATCGTTGTCCAAAGCAAATGTTACTTCCGTAATATCATGTTGATTTTGTTTCTGTCGTCTTAAGCAATCTTAACGTGTGAGATCCACAATGCAATGATACCATGTATGATGTGAATATTGAATATATATTATTGATAGAACAATTACAGTATATATAGAGAGATACAGGAGGAAGATTAGGGATTACATATTTACATAAAAGACCCTTTACAGATAATGTTATATATCCTCTACACTTATTAGTCTTTGTGAAATGTTTTTTCTTCAACGAGGAGCTACACGAGTAACGGAAGCATCATCGGTGGAACAGAGAACAGACGAACCCATCGATGAACCTGCTCCTCCTACTTGTTCATGTCTACTCCGGAAGAAAAAACCAGGTGGTCGAGGAACGGCGAGAGCGGTTGAGCTAGTGAGCATTTGGACAATTGCTGACATGGTTGGACGATCTTCAGCTTCTTCTTGAACACATAGTAAAGCAATATGGATGCATCTGCTTATGTCGTTTACTTGATAATTCTCTTGGAAAGAAGGATCCACAAGCTCTAATGTCGATCCATTGCTCCATAGTCTCCAAGTCTAATGAACATTTTGATACTTGAAACGTTGGTCACTCTAAAATGAAGCAAAAAACAAAGGATGTTTTAGTTAAGGGTGTATACTCACATATGTAACCAAATTGCCAGCACCACCATTCATTTGATAGTGACTCTTGTTCTTTTCGCCGCTTATAATTTCAAGAACTAAGACCCCAAAGCTGTAGACATCTGATTTCATGGAGAATTGGCCATACATTGCATATTCCGGAGACATATAGCCACTGAGACAAAACTCAAAACTTGAGTTGACAGTAGCATGTTACAGTCTACAAAGGCAATAAATAGTAAGGAAAAAACTTACTAGGTTCCAACTACTCTCTTTGTATTGTCTTCTGTTTGGTCCATTCCAAAAATTCTCGCCATTCCAAAATCTGCAATTTTTGGATTCATATCATCATCCAAGAGGATGTTACTTGCTTTGAGATCACGATGTATGATTGTGAGTCGTGAATCTTGATGAAGGTAAAGAATTCCTCTAGCAATTCCTTTAATGATCTCGAACCGTCTTGTCCACTCAAGTTGTCTTTTCAATGTAGAGTCTGTAACATCCGCAATTACAATGTTAACAAACAACAGTGTCAAGAAACGGCTCTAATGATGAAAAAATTTGGGCTAAAAATATTGTAATTAACTGACCAAAGAGGAAGTAATCAAGGCCTTTGTTAGCCACAAACTCGTAGACAAGTATTTTCTCTTCTCTTTCAATACAATATCCAAGAAGCTTGACCAGATTTTTGTGTTGAAGTTTAGCCACAACAATAACCTCATTCTTGAATTCTTTTTCACCTTGTTCTGATGTTTTTGATAGTCTCTTCACCGCAACAAGCAATCCATTAGGAAATGTCCCCTACAAAGAATATGTATAATTTTAAACCAACCCTGTCTAGATTTGTCGTGGAAATGAACTGGTAAATATACCTTGTAAACTTGTCCGAATCCACCTTGACCGATTTTGTTACTTTCTGAAAACTTATTCGTTGCAGCTTCAACAGCTTTAAAATCAAACTGCAACGAGCCGGCAGCTGAAATATCATCTCCATCTGCCAAATCATGTGTTAATTAAGCATGAAGCTCCATAAAACTTTTCTAAGTAGCAAATACTAGTCTATGTATTAATTTAGGAATCTTTTACCATCATCTGCAGCTGCTGTCTCATAAGTCTTCTTCTTTCTATTTATCACATGGAAGCTCGATATAACAGCAAAAAGAAGAACATAGACAGCTAGTGGCACAGCAATTGCGATGATTATCACGATGGAACTTCTATTTTGTCCTGTGTAAATCATTGATAAGACATGACACATAAATTTCCCAAATCTCGAATGTCTCAATCCAAAAAGAAATTACAGAGAGAGAAGGAGATCATGAGCTCTTACCAGGCTGCGGAAGAGGAGGAGGAGGAGAAGGAGGAGCTTGACGTGGCGGCGATGTTAAGGTTTCGTTGTAGAAACGGTAAAGCTCGTACCTTAAAGTACAACTCGGCCAAATAAGTATTCCTCCAATTTTGTCACGAGACAAATTCTTGATGGTTTGTTGCAGACAGCTTGAGCAATTCTCTCTTGTCAGATCAGGCATGCACTGAACCATTACATAAATGTTTTGTGACGATGTGAAATTCCCCTTGTTAACCGCATATTTTCTTGAACTGTCAGAAGCCTCCTTTGCAGTTTCGTGGATCAAAGAAAGTAGTACATCATTGAACCGATCTGATTGGTTTGCTGGAACAGTGTTTTGGTTTATCATCAACTGTCCTGTTGTGGTTACTGGATCCAAGAGAATATTCCGGTCAGCATACCGAAGCATGCATTCGTCGTAATAAATCAAAGCCTCCTTCCC
>OVBW01002392.1:0-12087 GCA_900406355.1 Erysimum pusillum
TACATACAATTTTCCACAAGGGCGAGTGACGGATCACCGTGTGGGAATCACCGTCCATGCCATTGAAGATATGATGCAAGGAGAGATTCTGGATTCCTTCATCGATGCCCTTCTCTTGCGCCAAGAAATGGACGCCATTGCTTCTTTCAGCTCCACTTCATGAACAGAGGTAGACCAAGCCCCAAAACTCTTAGCTTGCTGCCAGTTGTCAGAACCGTTAGCAGTAGTAATAAAATCAATTGAAAGCTGTGAAATTAAAGGAGAGAAAGAGGGAGCCAGGGAAGAGGCAGTGCATGGGTAGAGACAAAACACAGTCGTTTAATGTTTTAGTAAACTCAATCCATGCTCTGCTTGTTCCCTGCCTATCTCTCATTACCACTTTATCTTCTTCTTTGGCTTACCTTGGAAGTTGGCCAGGTCCTTGACTTTGTTTGTGTTTGTGCTATTTCATAGGTATAAATAGATTTTGGAATCGTGTTTCTGTACGCCTTTTGTGATGTACTACACGAGAATTCACCAGAAATATGTGTACTCCTTGTTTTGCAAATTCTTGTACTGCGATCTGGCTAAAGCGTACAATAATTGATAATGTCTCTGTACTGCTAACCCTCTAAGTCGGCTGGAGGGTTCTCGTTTGTACGACTCTTGTGTGTTTTACTGGTAAATCGGAAGGTAGAGAAATAATTAAGCTGCCACGTGGTAGGACCCAAAGCACATCGCAATTCGCAAGTACGCTATTTTATTTTATTTTAATTCTTTTGTTTGTTAAATTAGTACATTGCTATCTTTCCAGTACTGGTACTAGTACTACTTACTACACAGCTTTTTTTTCTTTCTTTTTTCTTTTGCCAACCACTACACAGCCTCTTATACATCGGAATTTGTTTGGTTTAATTTGAATATATCTAGTTATGAATCAAATATTATAAAAATTGATGTAAATCTAAGTAAGAAGAACATCGAAATCAGAGAGATCTGCAATTGCTTCATCATCTTTATAAATCTCGGTACCAACATCCACCGATGTCCATATCCTCCTTGCTGGAGTCGTACCGGGATCCTACAACATAACCAAATCAAAACCCAAAACCGAAATAATCAAAAGAAACAACAGAAAAACCAACCGGTTCAATGAATCAATCACTCACCTGATAGAAGTAAAGCG
The DNA here is from genome assembly GCA_900406355.1 of Erysimum pusillum. NCBI lineage: Eukaryota > Viridiplantae > Streptophyta > Magnoliopsida > Brassicales > Brassicaceae > Erysimum > Erysimum pusillum. The sequence continues at coordinate 1,166 of OVBW01002392.1, forward strand.
TACTGGACAAGCCACCAACGTCAAGCTCCCAAGTTCTCGGGTCACCAACCCAACCATCACCCATCCGGGTCGGATACCCATATTCACCCCAAACCGGGTGTGGTAAAAGCTGAAGAATCTCCTGAGCTTGTGGGTTACTAAAAGCATCACAAGTCCCCACCGGAAGCTCGAGATGCTCGGCGTTTCCCGGCGCACAGTAAACATGATAAGCCTCGTAAGGGAAACTCCGACGGTCCGTACGGTGAACTCTGGTGCCGTTACGAAACGTGTGGTACGGTGGACAATTGTGGAGACTCTTTGGGTTGCACCAAAGTGCAGTTCCAGGGTTTATGATCATCTCGGAGTAACGAGTTACGTCGGTGGTTACGTCACCGTCGCAGGGCTCTCCGTTGTTTTTCCAGCAGCTCCCGATGTCGAGAAGATAGAACTGACTCTTGGGTCCTCCGCCTTGTTTTATATTAAGTGTTAGTCTCACTTTAAAGTTTGGCGACTCCGGTAGCTAAAACAAAAAACACACATTTCAATATTTCATCACAAAAATATCATTTTTCTTTTTGAAAAATCTTAGACGAATACTAGTTGAGCACAAGAGACAAATAACTTTTGAAAAAGGTTTAAAGTTAGTGTTACTTACTGTTTTGAGCATTCCTCTAGTGTCATAATGGTACCCACCAGAGAATCCCTTAGTGGCATCAGCTCTGAGGTAAAGCATAAGCCATGGATACTTAGCTGATGTCTTAAGCTTATGTTTAAACACCCAACCACCACCACCGACTCTCTTCTCCCACACAACCTCGTAATAACTTATCCCATCCAACCCATTTCCCAAGTCTGCCTCCAGCTCGTACGTACCATTGAACCATCCCCTCATGGTCTGTCCATCTCTCAGAAGCTTGGTCTTCCGGTGGTTCAACATCGGTTGGTTCATACAACCGCTTCCGAAACAGGGGAATAATCCGGGTTGATTGAAAGGTGGGATCTTTTTGCCGTTTTGAGGGCAAAGACCAGATTTTGTGTCGTAGTTTCCATTTTTGAGCATTACCATCCAGAAACTCCACGGGTTTGGTTTGTCTGAAACTTGACAGAGAGAACCTAGATAGAGTTCTTTCTCGACCGCGTAAAGGTCAGGGTTTTGTAATGCTAATTCTGATATGACTCCTGGTTTAGGCTTTCCGACCCCTAGCTCGTTATCGGAGTCTGATACCTTGTGCATCAAGGAATAACCACCACCTATTGAAAACTATAGTTTAGAAACAGAGAAAACAGAGGAGGAGAAATAAGAAGAAGCCTACTTGTTGAGTTGTTTGATTGGTCTGTTATGTATGCTTTGTTGCATTTAGAAGAGACATCGAAGCAATCGCCAGCTCGAGGACTACCCATGTGAGGAGCTTCGAAGCCAACCTCGTTGCAGAAGTTCCAAGCCTCAAACGCCACTCTGAGACCGTCTCTCTTCATCCCGGAATCTCCAACCGCTGATCTCTCGTCACCATGAACCAGGAGAAGCAAGTTTATCACGGCCAGGATTGGAACCAATTGCTTCATTTGTTTTCTCCTCTGTTTCTGCATTTAGTTTCCTTGTTTTTTTGTTGATCTATTTAAGCATTTTTGGGTGGACTGTAGTGGTAGTTGTGAATGATTCAATCTGTAATAAATGCTTCCAAAAAGTCAAAGAAGCTGTTAGTTTTCTTTGTAATCTTTAGTGGCGATTATTGAGGGAGTAACCATGACTTGCTCTTTTCGATCCAGATCAAAGCAGTGCATAGAAAATGCTTTGATCAAACACATTCTAATACGCATTGCTTTATATTAAAACCAGGTGAAACCGAATCCGGATTCAAATCCATTCAAGATCTATACTCAATCGATATACTATATAATTAAAATGTCCTAAAATGGATTAAGATATACAGTAACAATACTTTCACACAGGACTATAATCATAAAAACTATAATAGTGTTTAAACCAAGGTGAAATCCTGATTCTATGAAAATAACAGGTGTTTTGTTTGTGAATGCAATCATACAATTGGTAATTGCACTTTAAAGAGAGACGAAACATAATGAAGTTTCAAACTTTTTTTTTTTTTTTTTTTTTTTGGACCAAAGAAGTTTCAAACTTTTTATTCTCAATTTAAAATTCAAAAGTTGTCTCATTTGTGCATTCTTTTATGTCATAGGCCCATGGGGCTAGTAGCTTTGTCAGTGGGATGTAACATATAAAAGTTTGTAGATTGGGCTTCCAAATTCAAAATCCATAGATTCGGGTTCTCAGGGCGGCCGGTCAACATTTTAATCGTGATTTACGTCGGGAATTTATAGTTTCAAACATGTAGGGTAAGGATTTAGGTCTATTTGACACGTGACAGTACACGAATCCCCAAAAGGTTAGTGGGAATCGAACAGCTTAATTTATTCTCCCCCGGAAAAAGGTATGTCAATTTGTAGTTGAACTGTGATAAAGATAACCAAGTGAATTAGTGTCATTCAACAGATATTCAAAATTCTATTTTAAATTAGAATATTTACAATAAAAAATTTAAAAACTAAGTCCAAAATTCATCGAAAAATCTGATTAACGCCTCGCACGTTTTATAAATGGTGTAGTCACTCTCGTATGATCGTATCAATGGCTTTTTTTGTTAGATATTGCAAGTAGTAATGTTTTTCTTAGAAAAGTATTTGTTAACGTATTCCCCAAGTAGTAATTTTTCTGACTATAAAAGTATTTGATAGATATACGTGGGTAGTTGATAAATATAGAAAGAACATGTTCGTCATTCCTGACGTCAGGATCGTTGTTGGGGCAGACTTTAGATAAGATTCATTGATTGTGAAAAATGAAAATGCGCAGAAGAAGTAATGCGAGACCATTCTTACCCTGCCTCCCTGGAAGAAAGAAAGGCCCTTTCATCCCTAGTTTTGACTTTCTTTATTTCCTTTTGATCGATTATTAAAGTTTGGACTTGTTTCTTGCTCATAAAGTAAATCAGCTTCACGTGGTTCCAATCTAGAATGGTAGTGCAAAGATATGATCTGATCGGTAAAATATAATTTTATAATTGTTAATTTAGCTTAACTACAAAATAATTAATGAACTCTACATTTATATGGGAATTCGATTTTCCGCTTGTTCAACGCAAAATAATACAATGCATCATTATAATGCGCACACATCCGTTGGCAAAACGCAATTATGATAACAAAGGTTATTAGTCAGAAATGGGATCTTGCACTTGTCAATTTGTTCTTAGTCACAACTAATGCGAACGAGAAAGTCAACTACAACGATGGAAGAAAATCACTATAATTACACACAAACACGCGAGTTTTAATAATATAAAAATGAATTAGGACAAATGGAAACCGCTAAAAACATATGCGAATTCGTTATTACAGCTAAGTTTTATAATTAAGTTAAAAGGATTATAAATATCATGCTGTCCTAGTGTATCAAATCTATGTTAAAATAATAGAGTTGTAGTTGAACAAAACAGCTAGAGTACTCGTTATAATCAATTCAGCATTATCAGACAAGAATGGACAACGAGAATAAAATTAAGACAAGAAAAAGGTATCTTACAAATCAAAAGCACACCTTTTTTTTTTTTTTTTTTTTTNCATAATCTTTTTTCTTACATCAAATAAAAAGGCACAATCATATTAGATACATAAGACTATATTTATTAATTTCCACAAATTTAAATAATTTAATTGCTTTACGTCCATTTTCTCTTTCTCTTGAAAAAGTCACGGCTTGTTCGTCAAGAAATAAACAGAGTATATATGAACTTATAAACTCACACGAGTCTTTCACTTACAATTATATAAAAAAATATAAGTAAGCAGAGAGATCTCTGCACATTTTTCAACTGCTTTTATACGGCAGACACCAAGAAGTCCCTAAACTCTTTTTCACTTATCAGCTTCTTCTTGATCCTTTTCCAGGTNTCACGGCAGACACCAAGAAGTAGTCCCTAAACTCTTTTTCACTTATCAGCTTCTTCTTGATCCTTTTCCAGGTACATATATTATATGTATACAGTATATATTCTCTGCGTTATCTTTCCACTGAAACTCTGTACTTTATGGTTTTCGAATTTGTTTGGACCGAAACTTCTGGCTGCCTTGTTGTAATTGACGGATCTTACTTCAGGTTTTCATCATTTTTTTCAGATGTTCTTGGAAAAAAAACAAAAAAACAGATCTTTAGAGTGTTTTCATGGTTGGTGAAGACTGACCTTGAGTCAAAAGGAAACTTTTGATAGTCTAATCTAAAGTTTTTGTTTTGTTTTATATATGTTTTTTCCTTCTTGCCTGACCTTTACGTTGCCTACTTGCTAATTAGATACTCTCTCTTTAAGATCTCAACTTATAGACACTTATTACATATCTCCTCTGTTCTTTTAAATGCTTAGGATCATAAAGCTACCTCTGAAAATCTAATGGCTTCAGAGAGCGGCTTAAACGGAGATTCAAATATAGTAGAAGAGGTTTCTGAGGTCAAAAAAACCAGAGAAGAAGAAGTTAAGAAAACAGAGAAGAACAACGAAGAACATGAGAAGACAGAAACGGTGCCGTTTTACAAGCTCTTTGCTTTTGCAGATTCCTTTGATTTCCTCTTGATGGTCCTCGGGACGCTTGGATCTATTGGAAATGGTCTCGGCTTCCCTATTATGACCTTACTGTTCGGAGATCTGGTTGATGCTTTTGGACAGAATCAGACTAATACAACCGACAAAGTCTCCAAAGTAAATCAAACGATGTTTTCTGTCTTATAAGTTGGGGGATTAATTTCAAGAGTTGACCTGCTTTAATAGTTTCTTAATTTACTCACAGGTTGCTCTGAAGTTTGTATGGCTTGGAATCGGTACTTTCGTGGCTGCTTTTCTCCGTAAGTTTACTAAATCCGTCAAAAGATTTACACTTTGTGGAAGAGATGTTAAGAAAAGAAGAGTTTAAACGTTTCTTGATGTCTATGATTGTTCAGAATTGTCTGGTTGGATGATTTCGGGAGAGAGACAAGCAGCAAGAATAAGGAGTTTGTATCTAAAGACAATCTTAAGACAAGATGTCGCCTTTTTCGACGTTGATACAAATACCGGAGAAGTCGTCGGAAGAATGTCCGGTGACACTGTCCTAATCCAAGATGCCATGGGAGAGAAGGTAGCTACTAAAGCAAATGTCAACAAAACATTAACATTTTATAAAGCTTCAAACTTCTTCTCTATCATAAGTCTAAAACATTTTTTTTTGTTGTGGCAGGTGGGGAAAGCTATACAACTTGTATCAACATTTGTGGGAGGCTTTGTGATAGCTTTCATAAAAGGATGGCTTCTAACTCTGGTCATGTTATGTTCAATTCCTCTTCTTGTAATGGCGGGTGCACTTCTGGCTATCGTCATTGCTAAAACAGCTTCTCGTGGACAAACTGCTTACGCCAAAGCTGCGGTTGTAGTTGAGCAAACAATTGGCTCTATCCGAACGGTAATTAAGCTTACTTAGTTATACACAACTATTTAGCTCAAACAAGTAAACAAAACCACAGAGACTTGCCTTCTTCTTTGTTGCAGGTTGCTTCGTTTACTGGAGAGAAACAAGCAATAAGCAATTACAATAAACATCTTGTCGCTGCTTATAAAGCAGGAGTCATTGAAGGTGGTTCAACGGGATTGGGACTCGGAACTCTCTTTCTTGTAATCTTTTGTAGCTACGCTTTAGCGGTATGGTACGGAGGAAAGTTGATACTGGAAAAAGGGTACACAGGAGGCCAAGTTCTCAATATCATCATCTCTGTTTTAACTGGATCCATGTAAGTACCTTTCATGAAAAATACCTCTTTTGTGTGTTACTTTCCCTGAAACCTAAGTTGAGTTTTGTTTTCCTTCCTTCCTTAGGTCGTTAGGTCAAGCATCGCCTTGCTTAACCGCGTTTGCAGCTGGACAAGCCGCTGCTTACAAAATGTTTGAGACAATAGAGAGAAGACCTGACATAGATTCTTATAGTACTGATGGTAAAGTTTTGGATGACATTAAGGGAGATATTGAGCTTAAAGATGTTTACTTTACTTATCCAGCCAGACCAGACGAGCAAATATTCCGTGGATTTTCGCTGTTTATCTCGAGTGGTACAACCGTGGCTTTAGTTGGACAGAGCGGGAGCGGGAAGTCTACTGTTGTGAGTCTAATTGAGAGGTTTTATGATCCGCAAGCCGGTGAAGTTCTCATAGATGGTATTAACTTAAAAGAGTTTCAGCTAAAATGGATAAGAAGCAAGATTGGACTTGTGAGTCAAGAACCGGTTTTGTTCACTGCAAGCATCAAGGACAACATCGCGTACGGCAAAGAAGACGCGACAACCGAAGAGATTAAAGCGGCTGCAGAGCTAGCAAACGCATCTAAATTTGTGGATAAGCTTCCACAGGGTTTGGATACAATGGTTGGAGAACATGGTACTCAGCTTTCAGGTGGACAGAAACAGAGAATTGCTGTGGCTAGAGCAATTTTGAAAGATCCAAGAATCTTGCTTTTAGATGAAGCGACAAGCGCGCTTGATGCAGAATCTGAGAGAGTGGTTCAAGAAGCGCTCGATAGGATCATGGTTAACCGGACTACAATTGTGGTTGCTCATCGGCTAAGCACTGTGAGAAATGCGGATATGATCGCTGTGATTCACCAAGGCAAGATCGTAGAGAAAGGTAACTGACTAACATTTACAGTCTTATGCACTCTTTCATATACATATACATATACTGATAGAGACATGTGTGATTATATTTGATTTGGCAAATTTAATGAACAGATTCTCACACGNCCTAAGCACTGTGAGAAATGCGGATCTGATCGCTGTGATTCACCAAGGCAAGATCGTAGAGAAAGGTAACTAACTAACATTTACAGTCTTATGCACTCTTCCATATACATATACTGATATACATGTGTGATTATATTTGATTTGGCAAATTTAATGAACAGATTCTCACACGGAACTACTAAAGGACCCCGAAGGAGCTTATTCTCAGCTGATTCGTCTACAAGAAGAGAAGAAATCCGATGATAATACATCGGATGAGCAAAAGATGTCATCAATTGAATCATTCAAACAATCTAGTTTGAGAAAATCGTCTCTAGGCCGGTCTCTAAGCAAAGGAGGATCATCCAGAGGAAACAGCAGCCGCCATTCTTTCAATATGTTTGGTTTTCCAGCAGGAATTGAAGGAAACGATGCTCAAGATCAAGAAATGGATACTACAGAGCCAAAAACCGAGAAAAAGAAAGTCTCAATATTCAGAATCGCTGCTCTAAACAAACCAGAGATCCCGGTGCTTATACTCGGAACAATATCGGCAGCAGCAAATGGAGTTATTCTTCCTCTTTTTGGCATACTAATCGCAAGCGTAATCAAAGCGTTTTTCAAACCGCCTAAAGAGCTAAAAGAAGATACGAGCTTCTGGGCAATCATATTCATGGTTCTTGGTTTCGCATCCATCATCGCATACCCAGCACAAACCTTCTTCTTCGGCATAGCTGGATGTAAACTGGTGCAAAGGATCAGAAGCATGTGTTTTGAGAAAGTAGTTCACATGGAAGTTGGATGGTTTGACGAGCCAGAGAATTCGAGTGGAACCATAGGGGCAAGACTATCAGCAGATGCCGCCACAATCCGTGGCCTAGTTGGAGATGCTTTGGCTCAGGCAGTTCAGAATCTTTCGTCTATTTTGGCTGGTTTGATCATTGCATTTTTGGCTTGTTGGCAGTTAGCTTTCGTAGTCCTCGCGATGCTCCCGCTTATCGCGCTCAACGGATTCCTATATATGAAGTTTATGACAGGTTTCAGCGCAGATGCAAAGGTAAAGTACTTGCATACATATACAAGCTCAATCTCTCTCTCTCTCTCTCTCTCTCTCTCTTTGCTGGGTTAAAAATTACTTGTACTCATTGNCATGACAGGTTTCAGCGCAGATGCAAAGGTAAAGTACTTGCATACATATACAAGCTCAATCTCTCTCTCTCTCTCTCTCTTTGCTGGGTTAAAAATTACTTGTACTCATTGGCAGAGAATGTACGGAGAAGCAAGCCAAGTGGCGAATGACGCGGTTGGGAGCATTAGAACCGTTGCTTCATTCTGTGCAGAAGACAAAGTGATGAACATGTACACAAAGAAATGTGAAGGTCCTATGAAGACAGGGATTCGTCAAGGCATAGTCAGTGGTATAGGTTTCGGGTTTTCTTTCTTCGTCCTCTTCGCTTCTTACGCAACCAGTTTCTACGTTGGAGCTCGCCTTGTGGATGATGGCAAAACAACCTTCGACGCTGTTTTCAGGGTAGGCATAACATTTTTGATGATTTATGCCTCTCCTTGAGGGTTCTTGATTCTTGCTGATGTGTAACAATGCAGGTTTTCTTTGCGGTTCTTGATTCTTGCTGATGTGTAATAATGCAGGTTTTCTTTGCTTTGACAATGGCGGCAATGGCGATATCTCAATCGAGTTCATTATCTCCTGATTCCAGCAAAGCCGATGTAGCTGCTGCTTCGATTTTCGCAATTATGGACAGGGAATCAAAGATTGACCCAAGTGTTGAATCTGGAAGAGTCTTGGATAATGTTAAAGGAGACATTGAGCTTCGTCATGTCAGTTTCAAATACCCAGCAAGACCAGATGTTCAAATCTTCCAAGATCTTTGTCTAAGCATTCGAGCTGGAAAGGTAAGGAATTCAAAATTGCATTCTTTGAGACAAAAAGGCAGAACCTTTGAGCAAATCTCTCTGTTCTCTTTTTCCCCATTTCAGACGGTTGCTTTGGTCGGAGAAAGCGGGAGCGGGAAATCAACGGTGATCGCATTGTTGCAGAGGTTTTACGATCCAGATTCAGGTGAGATTACTCTTGACGGTGTAGAGATCAAGAGCCTGCGACTAAAATGGCTGAGACAACAGACGGGACTTGTGAGCCAAGAACCAATCTTGTTCAACGACACCATTAGAGCCAACATTGCTTACGGCAAAGGAGGAGACGCAAGTGAATCCGAGATCATATCTTCAGCTGAATTATCAAACGCCCATGGATTCATCAGTGGTCTACATCAGGTAAAAACTCAAGCTTTAGGGTTCTTCACTTAACTCCAATTCCCAAGTCAATGGGTTTGGGTTCTCGGGTCGGGTCAAAATAACCCGAGATTAATTTGACTGATTTTAGGGTTATGATACGATGGTGGGAGAAAGAGGAGTTCAATTATCGGGTGGACAAAAGCAACGAGTAGCGATAGCCAGAGCCATCGTCAAGGATCCAAAGGTACTGCTTCTTGACGAAGCGACGAGTGCTCTTGACGCAGAGTCAGAGCGCGTGGTCCAGGACGCGCTTGATCGGGTTATGGTAAACCGGACCACAATTGTGGTGGCTCATCGGTTATCGACGATTAAGAATGCTGACGTAATCGCCGTCGTTAAGAACGGCGTCATCGTTGAGAAAGGAAAGCATGACACTTTGATCAATATCAAAGACGGAGTTTATGCTTCGTTAGTTCGGCTTCATCTTACTGCCGCTTCTTAAATTTAATTTTCCTTTTTTGCCCCCTTTATTTTTATCTTTTGCCATTTATGTCCTCTTACATATTGTTTCTCTTTTATTATCGGTGGTGTGCATGTATATTAATTTGAGATTCTGTGGTCAAAACAAAAATGATATTTTTGTACAAGATAAAATTATTTGTCAGTTGACGAAAACAAAACTCATATTTGTGTCTCTTAACATTTTAAAAAATTTTACAAGAACCAAGAACGAGCATGTAATCATCAAATTAGCCTCAAACAAAGCAAAAATTAATGTACACTACATCATCAAACTTGGGCTTAATCAAAAGAGAAGGCCCATTTCGTTCAGGTGGGGATTTGTTGTTTAGCTACTTGTCAAAAAAATGTCATCGTATCAAGATACATGGTGGTCAAATCTATGATGAAATTAAAACTTCTTTGAATATTTAGAATTTGTCTCTTGACATCGCTTTTGACTTGAATTTGTCACTTGGTTTTTTTTGATTAATAAGTTCTGAAATTTAAATACATAATAATTCTATTTGTTAGATCATAAAACTAAATATATTAATCAAATGACCAGTGGTCTGACTGGTTTGATCCACTGAAACAGGATTGTTTCTCGGATTACTGTTTTTTTTTTTTTTGCTATTTCTGTGTATTCAGGAGGAGATCAGGAGAATAATCAGAGTGAGTTCAAAATTTATGTACTATCATAAAAGATAAACGAAAATAATATAATAAATAATATCCGACCATTGATTTACATCAGACAAAAACTTTTTCTTGGCATTACTTCGATCTAAACACAAGTGCATACGTAGACTTATATATCAGTAGTGGTAAGCTCTTGAAATCTTCAGTCTTCTCACAGTAGACAAGAACATCCTACAAAAAACACAAAACCCATACAAAAATATATTTAAGGATGCTAGTCTAATTAAGGAAATAAATAAGCTTTAAAGAAAGGATTAATAGTGCTTACTCCCAAGGAACATCCCCGACCATCATCCAGTCACCTTCCTTATCCGCGTACGTTAGCACATGACTTTTCTCGCTGCACATCTCTTCTTCTTCAGCCCCTATTACCATAATTAATTGCCATCAGTTTTCATTATATTTACGATTCACCCATTATACCTTAAACACTAGACAACAAAATATATAAACGGTAACCTATCCATGAGATAATAACTTTGACAAACAAACAAACAAACAAAAGCCCTATGAAATAGTGATGGGCGATAACAACCTTCAAACAAAAGAATACTAATGGGCGGAAGTATTTTGTTTCTGATAATTTTTAATATTCTAACGGAAAAGAGTTTCAAACGACTTAAAAGAATGAATCGTTATAAATTGCGACTTAAGATATGAATAAACCGACATGATACTCG
>OVBW01002393.1:0-11807 GCA_900406355.1 Erysimum pusillum
ACCCAATGACATATTATATGTCCTCCGTGGACTACATCTTATCTTTATATAGAGACTATCTCAACAGCTTTGAAAGACCAAAATGGTAGACAAAACATTGAGAGATTTTAATTGTCTACAATAAGAGACAAGTCGTTGTCCACAAGGAATTATATAATAAGGCTAATCATTGTCCACCAAAACACCATTAATCACATACTGTGTCATTGTGGACTAAAATTAACAAATTTGGAGTTTGTCCACTATGGACCATGTCCTCACCATATTTTCAGCATTCTCGTGGATAGAAGACGAATTTTGGTCTCACCATGTCCACTATGGACCATGTCCTCACCATGTCCTCACCACATCTGAAAAAAATCATGAGGAATTTTACCATTTGAGAAAAACAGAAACCCGGGTTTGATCTGAAAAATATGGAAGCTATCAGAAAAGAGAACATACCCAATTGGTGAATAGAAGACGAATTGGGAACCACCGTGAAGCGGCGAGTTGTCTGCCATTTCAAAATCAACGGCGTCGCTAGCAGATGCCATAACCCAAGCTCTCCTCCGGCGAGAACCACCGATTTATACAGAGATTTGAGAAAAACTAAGCAACAATGGAGGATTTCAGAAAGGAGAAATGAGAAGGAGGCGAGAGGAGACGAAAATCGAGAGAGTTGGAAAAGAGATTTTTTGTCAGACTTTGGGTTTCAAAAATGAGGGGTATTATGGTCTTTTCAAATGAGGGGTGTGGCACTCTGCGAAAGGAATAATGCAATTTGGCATTGACAGAAAGAAGAGTTTCGAAATATGGCGTTGATGCTAAATTTCTCAAATATATTCCTATCATATAAATATAATATACTAAAAACTTTATTTTTATTTATAAATTTATTGAGTCATGGTAAGTTGGTAACATCTGTGCAAATATGAAAAGAAATCACAAAGCATAGAAACTTTTTAAAAAATCAACAATTCTTTAAATTACATCCACAAATCCTCCAATTCCTCATCTTCAAGTTATATTTTTTTCCCCCACTAAAATCCACCAATTCCATTACATTTGTCTTACCATTTTGACCCTCTATATGTCCCCCTACCCTATCAATTGCGGCATAAAACAGAACCGAATCTTTCACAGCAACAGAGATCAGAAGGAGAAACAAATATGGTCGATCGAAATAAAGCATTTGGTTGGGCGGCCAACGACGAATCAGGCGTCCTCTCTCCATTTCATTTCTCTAGAAGGTTCCTTTCATTTCATTTACTTTTGACACACTCGTCTCCGATTCTCCTTCACAACTTTTGTATGTTTTGGTGTCATATTATTGCAGAGAAATTGGTGAGAATGATGTAAGAGTAAAGATCTTGTTCTGTGGTGTTTGCCACTCTGATCTTCATACCATCAAGAACCACTGGGGAATCTCTCGTTACCCCATTGTTCCCGGGTACGTATTTCCATTACTTTTTCTTATTTCCTTTGTAGGAGATCTTGGTGGATTGCAAATAAAGAAAAATATTCTGGATTTTTTATTACATTTGTAGAACAAAAAGAAATATATGCATATAGCAAATATTTAGAGTACTTTCATATTATAATTTTTACATTTTTATCGTAATGATTATTTTCAATCGTTAATCTTTTGACTATTTTTGTTAGTCATGAAATCGTTGGAATCGCAACAAAAGTTGGTAAGAACGTGACAAAATTCAAAGAAGGAGACCGAGTAGGAGTAGGCGTAATAATAGGTTCATGCCAATCATGTGAATCATGTAACCAAGACTTAGAAAACTACTGTCCTAAAATCGTTTTCACATACAACTCTCCTTCCTCTGACGGAACCAGAAACCAAGGTGGTTATTCTGACGTAATTATTACGAAGAAGAAGATGAGAGAAAGTTTGTTACGATTTCAAAATGAATCGATTTTCTCATTAGTGTAAAGTGTATCTGTACAATGTATTATATACATAATCTTATCTCTACGGTTTAGCTATACAATTAACTTAAACCGGTGAACCAACACTAAACCAACAAATGTATCCAATAGTCCCCCTCAAGATGAGCATTCGAAAATGTTGAGAAGGTTCATCTTGGACTTCAGATGTTCAAACTGATGTGGAAACAATGGCTTAGTGAGGATATCAGCTACTTGATCATAGGTCCGGACATGGAGCATTTTTATGAGACCATTATCCAATCTCTCACGAACCGTATGACAATCCAACTCTATATGTTTTGTCCTCTCATGGAAAACTGGATTTGTAGCGATGTATATAGCAGCCGTGCTGTCAGAGTAAAGAATTGGTACCGGAGAAGAAACGCGTAAGTCATTGAGCAAAGTCTTCAACCAGACCATTTCACATGAAGCTAGAGCTAAGGCTCTGTACTCTGCCTCGGCTGAAGAACGAGAAACAGTAGGTTGTTTCTTTGATCGCCAAGATATCAAAGAATCTCCAATGAACATAGTGAAACCAGTTGTTGATCGTCTACTGTCAGGACAAGAAGCCCAGTCTGAATCAGCAAATCCCTTGAGGGTAAGATCTGATGATGCAGAATAGAACAAACCCTGGCCTACTGTGCCTTTGATGTACTGCAACACTCTATACATGGCAGTAAGATGAGAAGTCCTCGGAGCAGATGAATATTGGCAAAGCTTATTAACAGCGTAAGTGATGTCGGGCCGAGTAATGGTCAAGTACATCAATTTCCCAACAATACGCCTATATAATTCTCTGTCTTCGATCAAATCTCCATCCTCTTTAGATAACTTGAGATTAGGAATCATTGGGACAGATGATGGCCTGCACTCTAGAGTTCCTGTATCAGCCAAGAGCTCCAAAGCATACTTTCTTTGACACACAGAGATGCCTGCATCATTACGAGCAATTTCTAAGCCCAAGAAATATTTCAAATCACCAAGTTCCCGCAATTTGAAGATCTGTTTCAAATCTGCAGTCAACTGAGCAGCAAGAGCTTCATTTGTACTGGCAATGGCAATGTCATCCACATAAACTAACACTGCTATAAAATCATCACCACTGCTTTTAACAAACAATGTGTGATCGCCATGAGCTTTAACAAAACCCAAATGAAGTAATGAAGCTGAAAATTTCTTAAACCATTGCCTTGATGCTTGTTTTAAACCATAAATGGATCTCTTGAGTTTGCAAACAGCATTTGCAGGTAAAGAAATTCCTTTTCTAGCTGCATAACCCTCTGGAAGTTTCATGAATATCTCTTCTTCCAATTCTCCATTTAAGAACGCATTAGAAACATCTAACTGAGTCAAAAACCACTTCTTTGCCGCAGAAACTTTTAGCAACAATTTTACTGTAGCCATCTTTGCAACAGGAGAGAATGTCTCAGTGTAATCCAAACCCTCTTTTTGTGTAAATCCCTTTGCTACCAATCTGGCCTTGTACCTCTCCAAACTGCCATCAGCATGAAATTTCAAAGTGAATACCCATTTACATCCGACAGCTTTCTTACCAGGAGGCAGAGTAGTTATCTCCCAAGTATTAGTCGATTCCATTGCACCAATCTCCTTATCCACCGCTTCACACCATTCTTTGGAATCCTGTGCCTCAGAAAAATTATTGGGGATAGGAATTTGTGAAATGCTGTTAATGAAGCATAAATGAGAAGGTGAAATGGTAGAATAAGAAATGGATGATGAAATAGGATGTGTAGGATTAGACTGTGTGGAATTACAGTAATAATCCTTGAGATGAGTAGGTGGTTTCCTAACTCTCTCAGAAGAAATATGTGATGGTAGATCAGAAATTTGTGATGGAAGAGGAGAAGGAAGCACAGGATCCATCGGTGTAAAGAACTCCAAAGAATCTGATTTCGTTGGATCTTTAGCTAGTGGAAATACTTCTTCATGAAACACCACATGCCTTGAAATGAAAATGGTGTTACTCTCCAAATCCATCAATTTATAACCTTTGTAGCCTAATGGATATCCCAGAAACAAACATGCTCTTGATCTTGGCTGAAATTTATTTCTCTGCTTTGGTGATGTAGAACTGTAGCATAAACAACCAAATGTCTTGAGCTGAGTGTAATCTGGAGCTTTACCAGTCAAGATCTCATGAGGTGTCTTGTTTGAGAGTAGCTGTGATGGAGTTCTGTTAATCAAAAACACAGCGGTCAAAACACAATCACCCCACATAGACAGAGGAACCTGAGACTGAAACATAAGGGCTCTAGCCACATTGAGTATATGCTGATGTTTTCTTTCCACCACTGAGTTCTGCTCAGGAGTCTCTGGACAGGAATGGAAAGATTGAATACCCTTTTGTTGATAGAAGCTTGTGAATTTTAATTCCGGTGCATTATCCGATCTGACTGATTTAACTCTTGTGTTATACTTATTTTCAACTTGTTGAATGAATGCAGGAAACACTGTAAGAACCTCAGCCTTATTTCTTAGCAAATAAATCCATGTTGCTCTTGAATGATCATCAACAATAGTCAGGAAATATCTGAATCCATCCAAAGTCTCAACAGAAAATGGCCCCCAAATGTCAATGTGTAACATCTCAAAATTCTCATTACAAATGTTATTCTGAGAAGGGAAAGAAAGCTTCTTCTGTTTTGCTAAATGGCAGACATGACAGTAGTCTGTGCCTTTATTCTTATGTTTAGTTGTGCCTAAAGACTCAGAGATGACATCCAAGCGATGTAATGATGGGTGACCAAGCCTCCTATGCCACATGCTGATATCCACCACTGCATTCACTATCTTTGATGACTCCTCTACATCCAGCACATAGAGATTAGCTACTCTTCTACCTTTTCCAATCTTCACTCCCTTGGTACGATCCTGAATTTCACAAGTATCAGGATCAAAAATAACTCTGAATCCAAGATCAGAAGTCAAAGCACTGATGCTTATGAGATTCAATCGAAACTCTGGAATAAACAAGACATTTTTGAGAGTAATGTCATTGTTAATCCGAATTGTACCAACACCACTAATCTTTACAGTGGGACCAGTTGGCAAATTCACTGAACTCGAGATTGATGTATCAAGAGTAGAGAAAAGATTTCTGTCATGAGAAACATGGTGAGTAGCTCCAGAGTCTATCACCCATGTTTGAGAAGACAGTGTGTGCTGAGACACTTGCAAGATACCAACAAAACAATATGTTGAGGAAGAAAAGGAGATACCAGTGTTATCAATCTGAGAAGTACTAGCAACCGCAGAAACAGTGTTAGGAGAAGCCTGAAGCTGAGAACTGAAAAGAGCTATGAATTGTTGAAGCTGCTCCTTACTCAAGTTCCCAACCATGTTCTCAACACTTAAATCAGGAGAATTCTCAGTTTGATTAGGCATCATTGAAACTTGTGCTGCCACAGGAACAGGCTTCTGAGATTTATCACCATTTTTACTTTTAGAAGTGAATCCAGGAGGGAAACCATGTTTCTTGTAGCACCTCTCAGCAATGTGACCAACTCTATTGCAGAAAGAACATATAGGTCTTCCTTTGTTTGGTCCAGTCTGAACATAGCAAACAGTAGGTTCATCTGATGATCCTTGAGTAACCTCAGAAACTTGGTAAGCAGAATTTTGAGCTGACATTTGGAAAGCTGAAGGTGGAGCAACCATATTAGAGAAACCTTTCTGACTATCATCCTGATCAAGAATGTGATAGACCTCAGACAAAGTTGGTAAAGCCTTTTTCATGATGATTTGCCTCCTGATGACAGCATAAGAGTCATTAAGTCCAGCTAGAAACTTGACTATCTTTGCTCTCTCTGCCTTCAATTGCAACTCAGCAGCATTACCACATGTACAAGGTTTAATAGGTGCTTCTGTACTTTCCAAATTATCCCATAGAGTCTTCAGCTTAGTATAGTATTCTGAGAGTGAGAGAGATCCTTGACGCAAATCTTGTATCTCTTGAGTGAGATTAAAAGTCCTTGGCAAGTTAGTCATATGAAACCGACTATGAAGATCATTCCAAATATCTGTAGCATCCTTCATACGGAGAATACTCCGATAGATCTGAGGTGATACAGTATTCAACAACCATGATTTCACCATACTATTGCATTTAGACCATCTACGAAACTGAGAATCTGTTTCATCGGGACGAGCTAATGTTCCATCGATGAATCCCAGCTTACTCTTAGAATCTAAGGCAATACGCATAGCAGCATCCCAATCATCATAATTCGTTCCATCAAGACGTATAGGAATAAGATTCAAACCTGAATGATCAGCATTAGCTAAGAAAAATGGAGATTCCGACGGATCTGAGTCTTCCGATTTCACAACGACTCGCGAAGCTCCGGCGACCTTAGATCTTATAACCGGAGGAGAGTTCGGAGGAGAATCTGTGTCATCGGTGTTGTTAATCGGTCGGGATTGTCTCCGAGAAACTGAAATGGCTCCAGACTTCGTGCGATTAGATTTCCGAGTGGCTCGAGCTACAGTCACCATTCTGATCTTGAAATTGATCGGTGAAGATGACGATTTGAGCTTGAAACAAAGAAATCAGATCGAAATCGGGAAGAATTTGAGCTCAAGATGGCTCTGATACCATATTACGAAGAAGAAGATGAGAGAAAGTTTGTTACGATTTCAAAATGAATCGATTTTCTCATTAGTGTAAAGTGTATCTGTACAATGTATTATATACATAATCTTATCTCTACGGTTTAGCTATACAATTAACTTAAACCGGTGAACCAACACTAAACCAACAAATGTATCCAATAGTAATTGTTGTCGATCACCGCTTCGTGCTACGCTTTCCCGATGGTTTACCAAGCGATTCAGGCGCGCCGCTGCTGTGTGCTGGAATCACTGTGTACAGTCCCATGAAGTATTATGGTATGACTGAAGAATCAGGGAAACACTTAGGTGTGAGTGGACTTGGTGGACTTGGTCATATAGCTGTGAAGATTGGTAAAGCCTTTGGTTTAAGAGTTACTGTGATTAGTAGGTCATCAGAGAAAGAGAAAGAAGCAATTGATCAACTTGGTGCTGATTCGTTTCTCGTCACAACGGATTCTCAAAAGATGAAGGATGCAGTTGGAACTATGGACTTCATTATCGATACCGTATCAGCAGAACATTCTTTATTACCGTTGTTTAGTTTGCTTAAAGTGAATGGGAAGCTTGTGACTTTAGGCTTACCGGAGAAGCCACTCGAGCTACCAATCTTCCCTCTAGTTCTTGGTAAGAAAATAAAGCAAACATGATGACCCTTTGTCTATGTTTGCGTATTGTAGAAGTAACTAATTGTTAGGGGTTTTTTGGTGTTTTGTTATAGGAAGGAAAATGGTTGGAGGAAGTCAGATTGGAGGGATGAAAGAGACGCAAGAGATGCTTGACTTCTGTGCCAAGCATAATATTGTTGCAGATATCGAGCTTATAAAGATGAGTGATATCAACTCGGCAATGGACCGCTTGGCTAAATCTGATGT
Organism: Erysimum pusillum; assembly: GCA_900406355.1. Classification (NCBI taxonomy): domain Eukaryota; kingdom Viridiplantae; phylum Streptophyta; class Magnoliopsida; order Brassicales; family Brassicaceae; genus Erysimum; species Erysimum pusillum. The sequence goes on from OVBW01002393.1 coordinate 7,428, forward strand.
CAGGTACCGATTTGTGATCGATGTGGCCAACTCCTTGAGTCCTATTCAGCTGAGATTATAATAACATGTGGACTATCGAGTCTTGATCATGTTTAGAGTCTGCTTTTGTCTAATAATTGTTTTAAAGCAATGAAACTAAACCTTTTATTAGGATTGTTCAAAAACATGAATCAATTACTTGTTTTACAAGTTACTTGTTTGAGAAATTTTGTAAGTTCTTACTATTGCTCTGTTTCAAATTCTTGACAAACCCTGTTTTGTTTTGGAATATTCCAATTTGATGGTTCTTTGCCCTGGTATAAACGCGGTTTTAGTCACACAATAAAAATCCAAAGGGAGATGCCATTATATTATATAAAAACTATATATTATAACCATTATTGGAATCTGCATACATGCATCATCAAAGTTTCACAGCCAAAGGCGCTGGCGAAGAACCACCGGAATTTGGAGATTGACAGAAGCCGCGAAGGACGCTGGTTTCGTCTGAGGTGAAGCCAAGAGAAGTTAGCATCGCCGGCCAACAATCGGTGGTGATGACTTCCACGGCGTGACAGCAATCTACACCGAGTTTGGTCTCGCCGTTGAGGAAGAACAAAACGATTTCGTTGGTACATGATTTGAGCTCATACAGTGCGTCCCAACACTCCATTAGTCCTCCTCCATTGAGCCTTGCCGCTATGTCGGTGGAATCTGAGGTCGCCGGGAGTGTTCTGCCAGAGATGTTGAGAACGAAGAGGAGAGCGATGGTGGCAAAGAGGAAACTTGCGTTAGAAGCCATTAGCCTTATTTTGGGTTTTGCTGTGTTGTGATGGTTAAGTTATGAGAGTTCTGTTTTTATAGTGTGGTTTCGGATGCATTTGAAGCTAGTTAGTGATGATTTAAGAGTAATTAAAAGTTGGATTAGTGGGATGAATGGGAAAGGATTGACGGTTTATGGTTTTACAGCTTATATAATCATGGAACTTTAACGCATGATTAGTGGAAACATATTTAATACTGACTTGTTGAATGAGTAACGGTCCCATAGGCTATAGGAGACGAAGGTTTAACGTCGTTGTTACAGACGGTGAACCAATGCTTCTGTTTTTATTAACTCATTGAACTTTATGCAATGTTTCTTTTTGCATCTCAGTAAACTATGTTACTCATTACTTAATGGAATGTGTCAGGCGATATGCTATGTTACAAATACATGTATATAGAAAATTTTCAACTATCAATACATGTATATAGTCTATAACCACTATCTAAGACGACATACACTATCTTTAGTGATTATAGACTGTAATTTGACCATATGTTTTAGATACGTTTTTAACTCGAATAGTTTCCACAATGATGGATAGTGAAATTTAACACTATCACATCTTAGTTAGAGTAAAACAAAATATCATTTTGTAAACAAATATGCTATTACCCTAGAAAAGAAGTTAAATTATGAAATGAAAATTTTCTATATACATGTATTTTGACCATGTATTTGGTCAAATTGAACCACTAAAGTAATCAACTAAACATATGGTCAAATTTCCGCAATCTCCAATACAACTATAAAAGAATGCGCTAGCTTTTTCAAGTTTTCTAGTTACTCTGTTGTTTATATAATTGGTGTCTTACGGTTCTAAAACAGAGATTATAAGATAGACTGCGCAAATGCATAAATTAATTATCTTCTTGGATAAGTTACTTCTCTGAGGTTGTCTCTGTTGTTTACTACGCTCTGATTCTTAACAAAACTTGGTTTTGTTCTGTTCATGGTTTTAAGCTATTCCAATTCGGTGGATCACGATCCTTGTATAAACGCAATGGTGATCCCAAACGCAAACGCTTTTATTCCAAACTCAAAATCAGTGAACAGACATTTTCTCATCATACCATAAAAAACTATATATTATAACCATAATTAATGTCTGCATACATCAGCGAGGAACATTTATCAAACGTTGACAGGGGAAGGTGCCGGAGAAGAACCGCCGGAATTCGGAGATTGACAGAAACCACGGAGAACGTTGGTTTCCTCAGATGTAAAGCCAAGAGAAGTAAGCATCGCTGGCCAACAATCAGTGGTGATGACGTCAACGGCATTGCAGCAACCGGAGCCGAGTTTGGTCTCCCCGTTGAGAAAGAAGAGAACGATCTCATTGGTGCACGATTTCAGCTCGTAGAGTGCATCCCAACACTGCATCAATCCTCCTCCTGTAAGCCTCGCCGCAATGTTGGTGGAATCCGCCGTTGCCGCTTGTAGTGTCCTGCCGGAGACGTTGAGGACGAGGAGAAGAGTGACGGTAACAGAGAGGAAACTTGTGTTAGAAGCCATTGAGTTCTTTTTTACTTTAAAGATTTTGTGTTGTGTGATGATAATGGAGTTTCGCTATGAGCTGCTATTTATAATAATAGTGTGGTTTTGAAAAGATTTTTGAGGCTTTAATTGTGATTAGATGTGGTGTTTAGTGGGGGAAGTGGGAGAGGGCTAATAGAGTTAATGTTTGTACATTATTATTAATCTTAATAATGGAGGCTGGAGCTTAAAGAATGATAGAGTAACGGTCTTTGGAGAGCTGGACTCGAATCCCAGCAGCCACACATTTTGTACTTTTGAGTTTTTTTCCTCAAAGTCGGCCTTCATAGCCCTAAATACCCATTATCAATGGTCATCATTAGTTGCTATAGATAGTTTTGGAATCAAAAGATCAAATCTTTTTAGTTTTTGGGACCAAAATATCAAATCGTTTTAGTTTTTAGAATCAAACTATGCAAATCTTGAAATCAAAAGGTTAACGCCGTTTCTTTAATTTATTACTTATGAGAGATAAGTAACTACGCGGGTATTCTCTTCATGCTGATGTTCATGTCCATTGCGGTAACTTGTATACCCGAAATGCACTGGGGCAAAGTAAGAATCGACGATTGGTGGAGAAACGAGCAGTTTTGGGTCATAGAAGGAGTCTCTTCCCATCTATTTGCTCTGTTTCAAAAGTTGTACTCAAAGTTCTTGCAGGAGTCAACATGGCAAACTTCATAGTCACGTCTAAAGCAGCACATGATGGAGAGTTCTCAGAGCTTTATCTTCAAGACTTCAAATGGACATCTTTGTTGATTCATCCGACTACTCTACTGACCATTAACATTGTACTAGTTGTAATTGTCGGAATTTCAGATTGGAACAATTAATCTTCGAGCTAGCTTTAGGTGATTGTTCATTTGTATCCATTCATCAAAGGGTTTTGCTTGGGAAACAAGGTAGAGTGCCAACCATTATTTTGGTTTGGTCGATTCTTCTTGCTTTAATCTTGACTCTCTTGTGGGTTAGAGTCAATCCATTTGTGTCCAAGACGGACCAGTCTTGAACTGTGGTATCGACTGTCTAAACTGAGAAGTAGGTTTCTTTTTCTTATTCTTTATAATAAGAAGAAAGAAAAAAGATACAGGCCTTCATGGTCATGAAGAAGATGAAATGGAATATTAACGATGGAAACCATGTGATGATGATAATGATAGAAGATGATGTGTTCTCTTTTGGTGGTGGGTAATGTGTAGACATAAAGAGCTCTGTGCAGTTTTACGTGTTACGTTTTCTTTCAAGTCTTTTCTTCATTAATTCCTTTTTTTAATGTAATAAATAATTAGTTTTGTTTTCTTTGTTAGTGTAACAAGTTATGGCCTTTCCATAGATGATAATCATATTAAGTTAATCAAAAAGTAGAATAAGTTATATTTTTGGTTACAAATCTTTTTAGCATAATGTAGACAAAACCATCATGTGAATGTAAGACAAAACCATCAGGCATCAGTTGTAATTTTATATCTATGCATTACGAGTAAAACAGTAGCATATATCATTAGTCTATGCCTATATGGTACAAATAGACCTTTTTGTCGCTATCTGTGTAATTTTTTTTGAAAATTGTTCACTGTAATCATTACATGTAGTTAGATTTTCCTCGGTCTAACGGTAAATCATCATTCGTAACAAGATACTGTAAGATACGGTCAAATATTGCCAATGATATTAAAAAAAATAAATAATAACAAATGGCTACGAAGCCATTTCAGATTCCACAAAGAGTATATCTCAACGTGTTAGACAACAACACGTGGACTGAAGAAAATGGGACCCACTTAGGTGATAAACCCATATTTGGAATCGGAATCGGCTTACGTGGAACCCACCAAAATCGTGTAATACAAGTCAAACACATCTACAATATCTGTGTTTAAGCTAAAAGTAAACCTCATTGAAGAAGTAACATAGGAAGGCTTACATAGCCGTTCGATCAACAAGACAAAACTTCATATAGGGACTATAATTTCGACGGATCAGATTCTAGATACACGATACACGATACACACGGATGCACCAGATCATCCCCTCTCTTT
>OVBW01002394.1:0-12079 GCA_900406355.1 Erysimum pusillum
CTCTATAAGCCGTCTCAAGACATGGATCTCCATCAGAAGAAGTAGAAACACTGCTCGCCACACTTTAAACCGATGCTCGACAGGAGTCAAATGAGATTTATGAAAGGAGAAAACATGTGAACCTCCGGTTAAACGGCTCGCAATATCGGATAACTGAAACTCCTCAGAAGATAAAGGAGCCATTTTGCAAGCGTACATCCAAGTTACAGCAAGCAGGAGAGTCGTCCACACCACTCCAATAACATAAAAGTGAGCAAAGTACTTCTGAGGAACTGTAAATTTCTGCATAGAGAATTACACATCTCAGTTACTAAAACAAGTTTTAAGCTCTTTCCACCACATTCAACAATCAAAAACAGAACAGTTCTTAAACTGAAACCTGAGATTCAAACTAAAAGTGACATGATTTCTCGATTTCAATCGGAGTTACAACAAAATGATGATTAAAAACACGATTTAAGAGTCGAGAAATTAGCAAAAAAAACATTTGACATAAGAACAAATTTCAAACCTTTTTCACAGAAATAGGGAAAAGTTACAAAATTTTGATGAATACCTGAGACGAGGGGTGAAGAATCTTGCCTCTCCCAGCGAAACTCAAAACGAGTTGACGAAAAGAGTCAAGCTTGGAAGTGGGTATTGAAGCAATCAACAAAGGAAGTATAGAGACGATCCAAACGGTGATCCAAGCGGCTCTAACCAACCACTCAATCTCTAATTCCATAACTTTTTTTTGTTTTCTTCTCTCTGATGTCTGAATCACGAAAAGAGCTTTAATCAATTTGAATAAGAGATTCCAAATTGGAGAAGAAAAGTATAATAAGTTTGCTTGAAACAGACGCAAAAGATGAAGAAAATTAAATGCAAAAGGAGGAAATTGGATTGAGAAGCAATGAAATTGCGACGGGGAAGTAAAGATTTCTTACTATTTTCTTCAATTTTCGTGCGAGGGAAAACCAGTTGTGAAGTCAATGTTTTGGTCCTCGATTTTGTGACTTTCTTGCTTTGATCACAATCCACGTTGGATCTGTCTAATCTCAGTGTGTATTTTGAGACGTTTGTGTTGTGACTTGTGATAATCTCCAATTTTAAGTCAATGAATGGTAATTGTGTAATTAGAGATAAGAACAAAAAACATTAACCAAAAATAATATTAAATTGCGGAAATAGTTTTAGAAGCCCAATAGCGACAAAAGGCCCAATCTTCTAAAATTTTTTGTTTTTGTTTTCTTGTCTACTCATACAAACTTTAGGTGAAGTTTTTTTTGGTAAAAGGTTAAACTTTAGGTGAAGTTTCAAGTTTGTTTTTAGTTTGGCTCGATTCTCACTTGTTACACTTGTACCTTTTGTAATCTTGGATGTCGATCATGAAATATGTCTATATATAAGTTGCTTAAATATGTTTTAGAAACAGGAATAAATTTGAATTTAGATGAAATGGAAATTTGAAAACAAAAAATAAAATAAAAAAGGACTCTGAGAAAAACAATTGTCAACAAAAACAATAACAAAGCAAAGTTAGAAAAGCTTAAGCATAAATACAAGATAACTAAAAGCATTTTACCTTTTTATGCATACTAATGCACTATATAAAATGATATGTAGTTTTGTGAGAGAAATACCTAAGAAAAATAAATAAAATAAGGATAAATTTAATGTCATTAAAAAGAAAATGTAAAGAGATTAAAAAAGAGTTTATATGATAAAACTAAATATGAGGAAAAAAGAATAAAATAAAAACTACAGATATCTCATATGTAAAAAGTTCAATGCTCTTGACTCACACTATATTAGGTCATTTAAATTTTATGGAGAAATATCTTATCTCAAAATCTTAGTTATTATTTTACCAATACTTCACTCATAAGTCACCCCCACACTATATATATGTTTGTTCTTCAACCTTCAATATATTATAATCTCTCTATATCCAACACACATATATTCTTCCTTTACTTTATCTCTCAAATAATAATAAATGGCTTCGTATGAATCAAATACAAATGTTGTTTTGGCGTCGATTGCTGGAACAAAAAAAAATATAGAGGAACTCGAGAAGATTCTTGCGAAAGTTCAAAAAATACCTAATGGATCAGAAATTGATGTTTCTTTGGCAATGCTTGCTCGAACAAGAAAAACGATAGAAGAACCGAGAAAAATGTTAAGGAAGCTAGCCAAAATTATTTTTATCTGGAGACAGAAAAGGCAGCAGATGATACATTTGTGAGTGATGAATTAATGGAAAAGTTGAAGTGTAGACAAGCCACGCTTGCAAAGTCAGTTCATAGAACGTATGTCTATTCTGAACAGTTACTTGAAAAATGTATGACACCTATCTCTCAGCTGAAAGGCAAAATAATTGATTACTCCAAACCTAAGAATGATAACTAAATGTTGTTAATTTGAAGACTAAACTTTATATGATGATGATTATTGATTTTACTTATTGGATAAATATAACCAACAATTTTCAGATATTTTGGATATTTTACTTATTTAGATCTAAATTTAGTTGATATTTTTTATTTTAAATTATAACATTAGATAATTGGGATATATGACTTATAAAAATAACTAATAATTTGTATATATAATTATATTTCGGGTATTTTGGATACCCATTCGGATATTCTAAAGTGTTATAACCAAGCAAAAAAGTATATTTTGTTATATATATAATAACAAATACTAATATTGATTTAATTTACCAAGCATTTAGATTGATTTATGAACATATTTTCAATTTTTCAATTCAAAACAATAAGTAATTGATATTTATGTTAAACATTACAAAAAATAAAGCGATATGTGACAGCCGAATAAAAGTATCATGAATATCGCATATGCTCCCTGATCTTTTTCTACTCATAAAAGAAAACTCAAATGGCTTATTTAGTCACCTCGAGAACATCGGATAGATGTTTGAACTCTGACTTATGTAATGTGTGTGTGTTGTGGACTATTGGGTCTACTTTTCTTTTTGGCCGATATTACAAGTCTCATTCCTCAAAAGATCTCTGATAAAAAACATCATACGTCCTTAATCCTATAAACTCCTCATTTGGTTCATACTAATTCTTTGTTGTTGGGCTGTTTTATTGCTTTAAATCTTAATTTGGGCTAATCCACTAAACATTATGGTCTAGGTTAGCCCTGTAATTGTTTTCTTTTGCTATTTATTGAAAACCTTTAACTCCCAAGTCAATGTTACGTTATATACCTTTATAATTATTATTATTGTATGTCAGATATGAAATATGAAAATCAAACTTTCACGACTTATTACTAACCATTTGGCCCTTTATAATATTTCTCTGACCTCCCTAACGTTTAAAGCAAAACTCTTTGTAATCCACTTCTTAAGATTAAATCAAATTTTTATTTCTTTCATATATATGATTCTCATAGCAATATTTTTTTTTTTAATAATAATAATAAATATTATGATCCATTGTTGCTCTCTCTCCACTAATGAAATTAACCATAAAAAAAAATACTACAATTTATAGTAGCAACATAAAAACGAGAGAATATGACGCGACTCCATTTATTTTCTCCCGTAAAACGTTAAGCTTCCACTCCAAAGTCCAAAGATCTCACTACTCAACTCACTAGTGTAGTTCTTCATCCTCACTGTATCAAGAATTCTTAATTGACTGAATAATCGAGATTTGAGAATCATCTTTAAAAGACACCTATGCAAAACTAATTGTTGACACAAGACATAGCCCAACGCAGCGCAGCAACATCGAACACTGAGCAAAGCTTGAGGTATGTCTTTATACCAGCCATCTTACATTATCACAATCGTTTTTCTTACTAAAAGGTATGGTTTAAAAACTCACAAAAAAAAAAAAAAAAAAAAGCTTTTAAATGTTTTTAGAAAAGATGAGGGGTTTTAAATATATTTATTTTCATTAGTTTCTACAAATTTATTTAATGTTGTTGAATATTAAATTTGTTAATAAAGTCAATGGAGTGTATAATAGTATTGTGATATTGCATTTTAATTTCCTCTCATTACTGAAATCATTTGTTAAGGCTTTAATTGATTGCGACTCCAAACATGATTAAGGGTCAAAAATTTGGGATACAGCTAAATTTGTTCTAAAAAAAGGTTTGGACACAACCACTACTCTTCATCAGCTTGACTCATTTTCTTTTGCTTTATGTCCTTTAGTACGTGTATTTTCCTCTTTCCTTCATATAGTATAGTTTGTAACATAAAGGCAATATACCTTTTCAAAATAAGAAACTTTCTTTTACCAAAAAAAAAATAAGAAACTTTCTATTACAATGAACTTACCGTCATGCACGTTGACAAATCCATGGGCGAAAAAGACAAGACAAGAAAAATAATAAGAATTGAATTAAGGACAGCTACCACAGACTACAGAACGTACAAACCCGTGAGTTGGCAAAATAAAGGAAGTGGTAAAATTAAAACCACTCTTGTGTTTATAATTATACCGTAAATTCAAATGTTTTAGGGACTTCCTCTTTCTTTTTTTTTTTTTTTTTTTTTTTTTTTTGNATCATGAAATCAATTTTTAAGAAAATCGAAAGAAAAATATTGACGGTTCCGTAAGTGATCGAACTAGTAATTAATTGACCAAGCCATGTTTGAACTATTTGTGAATTCGATGCTAAACAAAAATAAAATAATTATAAACAGTCTCATTTAATTTCCTCTTTAATTTTTTTTGTTCTTCTTCTTTTTTGGGTAATTAAGAACTTGAATCTTATATAAGTTTATAAAACCTAGAGATCGGTTTGTTAGAATATATATAATTTATTTGGCATTAAATCTGAACATAAATATCCTTGTTAATTAAGAAATTTGAGCAAGAATTGAAGTAACTTTTTCTTAACTGGATGTAAAGGTACAGTTTTTACACCCAGAACATAAAAATCATAAAAGATCATATATATAATCAAACTCTATCACAATAGTATATCGATAAACAAATAAGAAACGTATAGCAACGACAGATATCTTAAATTATTACAACCCATTAGAAACGTATATATAGCAACGACAGATATAATTAATATTTTAAATTACCAATTGGGATGAACCCAAATGATGATTTTATTTAATTTAAAAGTCGAAAATATAACGACGTAACCTTTATTTGCATGCATAATTAGTTGCTCCCTCCTGCTTCATTCCTAGCGTCTTTTGTCTTTAGCTTCTTCTTTGGTGGTTCATGCGCTTCTTTCCCCTCCTTTGATTTCTTCTTTTCATCTTTCTTATCTTTTGCCTTCTTCCTTTCCTTTGCATTAGCTAACGTCTTTGGTGCTTCATCCAGACAAACTATTGATTTGGATAAGGCAAGGTCTACCACTTGCTCCAGCGGCATAATATCATGAGGATCAATAGGATTTCTGACCCTCAGATCTCTTACCCTACCTTGGACGTGTGTAGCTTCCATGATGATTTCCTCAATCTTCACTCGGAGCGGAGCAGTGATGGCTGAAATCGCTCCGTCTGCTAAACCGGAGTTATTCACTTCCGTAATGAATTGTTCCAATGAGCGCACGTTTCTCTTCGCAGCTAAGGCCTTGGATTCTAGGGCTGCAAATATGGATTCCGGATCCATCTTGAATCTTGAGGGAGAAAAAAAGGTTAAAGAAATATAAATAGAGAGAATCTCGTACGTGTTTTGATGTTTTGATGATAGGAATTAGCTAGACTTCTCTATTTATACACACACTATCTTTTTTTTTTCTCACACACACACACATTTACAAACTTGATGCGCAAGTTAGAAAAATATCTCAAAAGTGCTTTCTTTATACACTCATTAACTAGCCTGCCAATTTTTTCAATAAAGCAGATCTTACCTTCACCTTCTTGTAAAGCAAACGCAGAACCGCGTCGATCATCTTCTGTTTAGGGTAAGAATGAGTTACGTACGAGAATAGATGATTGTGTTTTAGGTAAGGGGAAAGTTTGAAAAGAAAAACCATATTAATCCGAAATAGATCGTTGTGATATTCTCGGCATGCGTAATGCTTTACGTAAACTAAGTTGATTCATTTTCAATATTGAGTTACCTTAAATTACTATATCGTGTTAATATATCTTTACACATTTTACATTATGTAACTGACTTGATAATTTTTTAATTATTATTACTACCTTCCAAAATTCATAAACCACCCGCCCCTTTATTTATAGATCGATATCATTTTTCCCGTAGAAATACCACAATTACTTTATTTAGAACATAATCATTGTAGGTTGAAATTTGATAAACATGCAATCTAATTTCAGGCTTCTCAGCAAAGAAGCTCGAGTACTAAGCCGCACATATGGCAAAGGTAGGCCTTGAAGTTGAAGGGAAGTGAGTTGGGCCGGAAAATAAAGAAAATGATGGGTCTGGCCCATAAAATAAAAACATTGTTAATGGTTATGACTCGTAATTTGATTTATACATTAATATTAATGTATTACTAACTCAACATAATGTTTACAAAAAGAAAATGATGTCTTTTAACTCTAAACCTGAATTCCTATAAGGACGAATCAACTTAAATGATTTCTCTAATTTACTTCACTTTAAATCATGCGGGCATGAGATAACAGCAAAAATCAAAAAAAACACCAACTCATGTACTAGCACAATTCAGTTTTGCAGCAACAATATTCACTTGCCTAACACTATTTCATGTACAAACAATTTCACATCAACAACCGAATGATGTGTATACCACCATCCACAAAAAATATCATCAACAAGAGCAATCTATCATCAGTATCAGAACAACCTATCATTCATAGAATTGTAGAAATATGTCGATATTGTTTTTAGTGTTTAGGAATATTCCCATTAGACTCCATCTTTAAGTACCTGGATCTAACACGACAATCTGAACATAAGTAGCTTCAATCAAATCAAGAGCACAAGTCTCTGAAGCAAAAACAACAGCTCCATTAATTACTTCTCCTACTCATCACTAGTGGTCTAAACCCAAAAGGATCACGAACAGCAACAAGCTTATCCTCAGTAACAAACACCATTGAATAAGCACCTCTAAGCTTCTCACAAGCATAAATGATCCTCATAAAAAAGGGTCTAGCTTTAGAAATCGCAATCAAATGAAGCACAACCTCAGTATCGGAGCTAGTGTTGAAAATAGAACTGTTCTCTTCAAGCATAGCTCTCAAAGTCTTGTAATTTACTAAATAACCATTGTGAGCAACACCAATCGAACCGAATCGATAACCGGCGACGAGAGGCTGAACGTTCTTGAGCATAGAAGCTCCAGCGGTTGAGTAACGGACATGGCCAATTGCGGATTCATAAAAATTGTTGGTTTGTCAGAAAAGGAAAAAAAAACAGATTTTTTTTTTTTGTGCACCGGAAAAAAAACAGATATTTATGAAAAGAACAATAAAATTAGATAAATATATATATATATATAGTATATTAAAATTATTTTCTTAAAATACTAATTTCATTCAAATTTAACTTTAGTACTGATTTTCTCTTTTCTATGCCTTAAACTCTCTCTTCCTAATTAATCTAAGCTTTAGAAGAAAAAAAAAATTGTTTTCTAAAAAACATTTCTACGCATTTTTAGTGGTTGTTGATGATGAAATGTAAATTTTAAGCAAAATATCAGAAATACTATTAGTTTAGAGTTATAAAAAATTATCACTCATAAAAAATGATGTACTTATAATAAACTTTTGATATGTTTTCTAAATATATGTGAAAAACTTAAAAAAATTAGATTAATTACAAACAGAGGGAATATATAAATATGTCAGGAATAAATTTGAATTTAGATGAAATGGAAATTTGAAAACAAGAAAAATAAAAAAGGACTCTGAGAAAAACAATTGTCAACAAACCAACAATAATAACAAAGCAAAGTTAGAAAAGCTTAAGCATAAATACAAGATAACTAAAAGCATGTTTACCTTGTTATGCATACTAATGCACTATATAAAATGATATGTAGTTTTGTGAGAGAAATACCTAAGAAAAATAAATAAAATGAGGATAAATTTAATGTCATTAAAAAGAAAATATAAAGAGATTAAAAAAAAATTTCTATGATAAAACTAAATATGAGGAAAAAAGAATAAAATTAAAAATACATATATCTCATATGTAAAAACTTCAATGCTAGCTCTTGACTCACACTATATTAGGTTATTAAATTTTATGGAGAAATATCTTATCTCAAAATCTTAGTTATTATTTTACCAATACTTCTCTCATAAGTCACCCCTACACTATATATATGTTTGTTCTTCAACCTTCAATATATAATCTCTCTATCCAACACACCTTCTTCCTTTACTTTATCTAGCTCTCAAATAATAATAAATGGCTTCGTATGAATCAAATACAAATGTTGCTTTGGAGATGATTGCTCGAACAACAAAAAATATAGAGGAACTCGAGAAGATTCTTGCGAAAGTTGAAAAAACGCCTAATGGATCAGAAATTGATGTTTCTTTGGCAATGCTTGCTCGAACAAAAAAAAAGATAGAGGAAATGGAGAAAAATGTTAAGGAAGCTAGCCAAAATTATTATGATATGGAGAAGGAAAAGGCTGCAGATGATACATTTGTGAGTGATGAATTAATGGAAAAGTTGAAGTGTAGACAAGCCTCGCTTGCAAAATCAGTTCATAGAATGTATGTCTATTCTGAACAGTTACTTGAAAAAAGTATGACACCTATCTCTGCCGCTGAAAGACAAAAAATGGATTACTCCAAACCTAAGAATGATAACTAAATGTTGTTAATTTGAAGACTAAACTCTATATGATGATGATTATTTATGTATGCGTATTGGATATTCTTAAGTGTTATAACCAAAAATAATAAATAATAATATTGATTTCATTTAATTAAGCATTTAGATATATTTTTATTTTTTTAGCCATCTGAATACTTTTATTAGAAAAAGGGAAGTCAACCAAAACAAAGCATCAAGCTCAAAACAGAGCATTACACTCATACAAAAATCAAGAAAGACAGGAATAGAAGACAAAATCAGCAAAGCCTTAAACGCTTGTCTTCTTCGATAAGCATTTAGATCGATTTATCAACATTTTGAAATTAAAAAAAAAAAAATTTTGTTATATGTTAAACATTACAAAAAATCAAGCGAGTGTGACGGTCGAATAATTATCATGTATATCGCCATATGCCCTACTTCAATTGATTTGTAAAACAAAAATAAATGTTTAACAAATGAGATAACTTTGATTTAACAAATGAGAGACGTGCCAACGACAGATATAATGTTTTAAATTATTACAACCCAAACTGATAATCATGCTTTTAATTTAGAAGTCGATATAATATAGTGACGTATGATACGCCCACACATTAACTAAAACATCAAAATACCATTAATATATACTTCTTCAACCTTAATATATAACATCTCTATCAAACACACATATTCTTCCTTTACTTTATCTCTCAAATAAGAAATCGTTTCGCATGAATCTAATTTAAATATTGTTTTGGCGACGATTGCTCGAACAAAAAAAAATGTAGAGAAAATCGAGGAGTTTTTTTACAAAATTTCAACAAATATCTTACGGATCAAAAACTGATGTATATGTTAATTAGTTTGGCAATGCTTGCTCGAACAAAAAGAACGATCGAGGGAACCGAGAAAAATGTTAAGGAAGCTAGCCAAATTTATTTTGATATGGAGAAGGAAAAGGCAAAAGATGATACATTTGTGAGTGATGAATTAATGGAGAAGCTTAAGTGTAGACAAGCCACACTTTTGCAAAATCAGTTCATATAACGTATGTCTTGTCTGAACAGGTACTTAAAAAATGTATGGCACATCTCTCTGTCGCTGGAAAACGGAGTGAAGAAAGACAAAAAATTGATTTGAAGAATGATGAATCATCGTCATAATAACAATAACAATATCAATAATAATAATTATTATGATAACAATGATGATTATTTATGTATGTATTATTGGATATTCTAAAGTGTTATAACCAGGCAAAAAAAGTATATTTTGTTATATATAATAATAAATACTAATATTGATTTAATTTACCTAGCATTTAGATTGATTTATCAATAGTTTTTTTTTGTTTTTTTTTTCAATTCAAAACCATAAATAATTGATTAACATAATGTATTACTTAACTCAACATTATGTTTACAAATAGAAAATGATGTCTTCTAAGTTCTAACTCTAAACCTCATTAAAATGATGTTTACTCAACATTATTTGTTTCTGGATCTAACACGACAATCTGAACATGTGCAGTTTTGAACTTTAAACCAATCTAGCACTAATAAACGACATCGGACTTGATGGCTTAACTGGAAAGATTCAATTCACAAAAATAACCCCTTTCGTAGAAGAAGAGGAGAATGAGAGATGTCTCTCTTAGCAAACTCAAGTGTAAACAAATAAGCTTGGAATCATAAAATGCGACTAGAGATCAAACTCTTTCAAGATTCAAACCATAACAACAGCCTTGTCAATTCAACAAAAAGAAAACATCTAAATATGACAATGATGTCAAATAGATAAAAACCAAGCATAGACTTTGGAACGTAAGTAAAAGATCTTTCCATCACCATTAACCTCTCTCTCCCTATCGAACCCAACCTGCTTCGATATTGTCCAAGCTACCAACAAGACCATCATCAATGAAATCTCCTACTCTTTTCACCTTAACTTCCGTGGGCTTAACGGGATAATCCCCCGTGAAGCACGCATAACAGAAGCTCTTAGAGTCTTCCCCTAAGTGTTTCTTCAAGGTATCGAACGATAGAAACGCAAGAGAGTCGCTCCCGATGAAATCATTGATTTCCTCAACACTCATTCTGTTGGAAATCAACTCCTCTGAGCTAGGTGTGTCCACACCATAGTAACAAGAAGCTACTATAGGAGGACTCGCGATCCTCATATGAACCTCTTTCGCACCCGCTTCTCTCAATAAACGCACAATCTTAGACGATGTTGTACCTCTCACAATAGAATCATCCACCACAACAACTCTCTTCCCTTCTAAAACCCCGCGAACAGGAGATAACTTAAGTTTCACTCCAAAGTCTCTGATCTTCTGCGACGGCTCAATGAACGTCCTCCCTACATAATGAGACCTAATAAGTCCCTGCTGAAACGCCACACCCGATTTAGCAGCATACCCCAGAGCAGCTACAACACCAGAGTCAGGCACAGCGATCACAACATCGCACTCAACAGGCGACTCGGTTGCCAAAATCTCCCCAAAGACATGCCTAGATTCGTACACAGATCGACCAAACACAATCGAGTTAGGCAACGAGAAGTATATATGTTCGAAAATACATTGCTTGATCTCAGGACGAGGCATCAAACACTGAGACTTAACACCGTCCTTGTCCACAACTAAAACCTCACCAGGATAAACCTCTCTCTCATAAGTAGCTTCAATCAAATCAAGAGCACAAGTCTCGGAAGCGAAAACAACAGCTCCATTACTTCTCCTACCCATCACTAATGGTCTAAACCCAAAAGGATCACGAACAGCAACAAGCTTATCTTCAGTAACAAACACCATTGAATAAGCACCTTCAAGCTTCTCACAAGCATCAATGATCCTCATAAAAAAGGGTCTAGCTTTAGAAATCGCAATCAAATGAAGCACAACCTCAGTATCAGAGCTAGTATTGAAAATCGAACCGTTCTCTTCAAGCATAGCTCTCAAAGTCTTGTAATTTACTAAATTACCATTGTGAGCAACACCGATCGAACCGAATCGATAACCGGCTACAAAAGGCTGAACATTCTTGAGCATAGAAGCTCCAGCGGTTGAGTAACGGACATGGCCAATTGCGGATTCACCAGTTAATTGGTCAAGTTTTGATTCGTTGAAAACCTCAGAGACTAAACCAATACCTGTAATGGTTTGAAGAACCTTTTCATTACTAACGGTTACAATCCCTGCACCTTCTTGGCCACGATGTTGAAGAGCGTGGAGTGCTAAGTAACAGAGCCGTGAAGCTTCTGGATCACCGTAGATTCCAACAACGCCGCACTCTTCCCGAGGCTTCTCGTCGTCTTCGTAGGCATGAGAATGG
>OVBW01002399.1:1837-12066 GCA_900406355.1 Erysimum pusillum
GGAAGAAAAAAGAAGCTTTCGCTTTTGGAGAAAATACTAGAAGCAAGTGGCGGGAGACAATTCCCTAAATTACCCGCCAATAGGAAGTAGCATTAAACCAGCCGATTTTGCTAGATTTGGGACAATGTCACTCATATCATATTGGTAGGGATCAAAATAAGATTGAAGTATTGAACACTACAATTCAAAAGAAATGAGAGATTTAATTCCAAAGAAATAAGATCGACACATGCATAGTCTACAAAAATGAAGCATAGTTTTCATTCGTTTGTTTTGGTTTTTTGATGATGTATTAATGAAAAAAGTGTGCATTTGTGTTAAGATTTTGTTATTATTTTAAAGAACACAACTTATAGAGACTTCACTTTTTTTTGTGGAAAAAAATGAATATTATTATACATTTCGACAATGTTAAATACTTCCAAAAGCTTACGGAGTCAAAACACAAACGAACAAAAAAAAAAATTGCACTTAGGTGAACGACAATGTTTTACATTTCTATTAAAAAACCAAAAAGAAAACTAATCGTACAAATTACATATAAGACTACTTGCATTGCACATGTTAAAAAATAAATTCAACAGTTGAATCATAAAAATAAGAGTGTTGAAAAAGAAAAAAATCAACGTGAAATAACAAGCAATGACGGATCGAGGATAAAATTTTACCAAGTATCAAAATATTTTTTAAATTATTAAAATTAAATTAGTTATATATTAAAAAAGAAAAAAAATGAATAGGAATATGGCATTAGATGAAGTTGAGGTCAATATAAGAAATTTTAACCAAATTAGCCAAATAATCTTACATACTTAATAAAAAATTAATTATATAATTTAAGAGGGTTCAAGTGACACCCCTTCTTCTGTCCACTAGTGATCACAAGCGTTGAATAAATTTAATATGTTGAAAATTTTATCGAGGAGAATTTTTTATATCGAGATGTTCCAACATCCACGAAACGTTTGTCAAACTACAATATTAGGTGATTGTCAAACTTAAAAGATCACGAAAAGATAGAACTGTCTAAATCAAAACAAACACAACACATAAATTGACTTACACACTTGGCTTTGTCCAAACCTTAGAAAGATAAAATCAAAAATTAGAAACAGAGACATCGAAAGATAGAACCCACCCACCTCTCTCTGTTGTGAGAGCTTGTCGTAAAGTTGATTTACAAAAGTTAGGCGACATTTTGTGTGTGTTTCTCCATCGCACAAGGCAAAGTTTTAANCAAAAATTAGAAACAGAGACATCGAAAGATAGAACCCACCCACCTCTCTCTGTTGTGAGAGCTTGTCGTAAAGTTGATTTACAACAGTTAGGCGACATTTTGTGTGTGTTTCTCCATCGCACAAGGCAAAGTTTTAAAAGTAGCAACTACCAGAAAACAGATTGTTTCTTCTTCACTTATGGGTTATGGGCTTCGGCCCAAATTTATCCTTTGTTATAACATAAATTTTGTGGTAGATTTGGAAATAGTTAAAAAAAATCAGGGGTACAACAGTAATTAACTCATCAAAATCTGTTCCAGAAACATCTTTTAGGCGTAGCTCTAAATTCAACAAAGAGGGAGAAGAAGAAGAAGAAGAAGAAGAAGAAGAAGAAGAGTTTCGCGTTCTTCGCAAAGCTATTTGAGATATGGCGGAGCACTTAGCATCGATATTCGGAACGGAGAAGGATCGCGTGAATTGTCCTTTCTACTTCAAAATCGGTGCTTGTCGTCATGGAGATCGATGCTCGCGTCTCCATACCAAGCCTAGCATTAGCCCTACGCTTCTCCTTTCGAACATGTATCAGCGTCCCGATATGATCACTCCTGGTGTTGATGTACATGGTAACCCTATCGATCCTCGTAAGATTCAGGAACACTTCGAGGTTGGTAACTTTGTTTTGTGATGAGGGGCGGAAGCTGTAACGTAACGTGTGGGAAGTCAAGTCTCCAGGAGAACTTGAATTCACAAACGGATCTTGCTTATGACGACGAAACTTGTCGCTTAAGCAATAGGGTTTAGGCGAGAATCCTCTTCTCAGGGCTTAAAGCTCTTTATTAAATCTCAAAATAAAATCCAATGTCCACAACTAATGAAGAAGACAACTATTTATAATAACTAGTATCCCTAAAAAGATCTCAAAACCCTAATCCCATAAGGAATTATAACATAAAAGAAAAAGGAAAATTAACTTAAAAACCAAAACCAAACACCAATCGAATACGTGAAGCCCTCGAAGACGTATTCGTAAAAAGCCCATGAAAATCATACGAGATGCGCTGCATCATTTTGCTTCGGGAGATTTTGAATTTTGGGAATAATTGATGTAATTTAAGGTTTTTGGATTTTGAATTTTGAGATTTTGTGCGAATATATTGTTTTCTAGAGATTTTGAATATGTTCTTGAAGATTGTATTCTCTTTGAATTCTGGTGAATGATTTGATTCGAGTGTCTGGAGATAATGTATGTGTTTGTGAAGTTCCAGGACTTTTATGAGGATCTTTTTGAAGAGCTGAACAAATATGGTGAGATTGAGAGTCTGAACGTCTGTGACAATCTCTCTGACCATATGGTAAGTTGTTTTTGAGATTCTAGGAAACAATTCTCTCATTGTTTCTTTCGTGGATGTTAATTGAACAATATTTCAATTTTCTTGTGTAGGTTGGTAATGTGTATGTGCAGTTTCGAGAAGAAGAGCAAGCAGGAAATGCGCTTAGGAATCTTCAAGGAAGGTTCTACGCAGGTTCGTTTGCGGCTTCAGTGTGTTTTAAGTTTCCTTGACTCTCAGGCTTGTATGCTGTGTGTGAGGCGTTAGTCTTAATTTTTGGAACATTTGGAAATACAGGTCGGCCAATCATTGTTGACTTCTCCCCTGTCACTGACTTCCGGGAAGCTACTTGTCGACAGTACGAGGAAGAAATTTGCAAACGGGGTGGATATTGCAACTTTATGCACCTTAAAACCATTAGCAGGTCACATGTCAACCCTTTTGTCATGTATTGTTCATGTAAATTTCCTATGTTGTACTAAAAACCACCTGACCCTCTCGTCCATCAAACTTACTTGACAGGGGTTTGAGAAGGCAGTTATATGGAAGATACAATAAAAGGCATAGCCCTAGCAGAAGTAGGAGCCCTTACAGGCATCGTAGTCACGAAGATCGCTCTCATGACAGACATAGCCGCAGTAGAAGATATGATGATGATGATGATGGTGGTGAGAGTCGTAGCAAAAGCAGAAGATACAGAAGCAATAGTCCTCGCCACAGGAGAGGACGGAGGAGTAGGAGCAGAAGTAAAAGTCCTGGTGGAAAGAGAAAGAGAAGTCCTGTCAGGGAAGGGAGTGAGGAAAGACGTGCCAAGATTGCNNNAAAGAGAAGTCCTGTCAGGGAAGGGAGTGAGGAAAGACGTGCCAAGATTGCGCAATGGAACAGGGAGAAAGAAGAGCAGGAAAATGCAAATAACAGGGCAAATGAAAATTGCAGCGATGGGTACATGAAGAAGGACAACTGTCATCAGGAACGGTCCTTTCAACAAGAAGGCTGTTGATACCACCAATTATATCTGGTCAGTGCAAATTTTCCTTCATATACATCTTGTCAATCTTCATAGGGTAGATTTCAGTTAGGTATTACAGCATTCAATAAACGTAGCTCACAGCCCATTTTCCGCTGTGCAGGTTTGTGCAGGGTCAGAAACTCTGTGATTAAAATTAATTAGTTTGCTTAGTTTACAACGATTGGTTAGTGCTGACAACTTTTCCTGTGCATCTTGGTAGTCCTATTAGTCCTTGCATGTGCTTGCTTGCTTGCCCTGCAATGATGTGAACCACCCTAAACTTCTGTTTTGCATTTTTGAAAGCATTCTCATTTTTCCAAATTGTTTTCATCAAATCAACTATATGTTTTTGATACGCAGAAAGAAAGCATCTTCATAGTGTCATTGAATTTACCATTGTCTGTGTGTTTGCGTTGTTCGGGTTTGAGTACTATCTAGTGCATATAGAACTTTGTTTGTTACAGTCAGGGCAATATGACAAGTGCAAGTTGGGAATAAAGCGAATGCAACAATATCCCTCTGGTCATCTAATCTCCAACTCTTTATTTTCCCATCTCTCTGGCTTTGTTTTTGTATGCTTACGGTTTGTGAAGAGTTTTGCAGGTTCAGGTTTGGCCTTGTAGGGATGATAGGTGCGAAAAGGTTTGTTAACAATGTGCGGAATTTGTTTTTACAGGTTTTAATGGTGGCTTGAAGATATTTGTGTTTAAAAGATATGCAGATGCAAGGACTGTTGGATTCAGACTAGTTTGAGATTAGGTCTGATGGTGGCTTGAAGATTTATTTTTCGTTTTTGTGCTTTGAGTTTTTAGACTTGTTATTGGCTTTGTATGGGAACTATGGATAATATACAGTATGTACTTTGGAAGTTTAGTGTGATTTGTCTAAACTCTAAATGGATCTTACGGTTTGGTTAAGGTTTTTTCAACTCAATTGGTTTGGTTCAGTTTAACACCGGATTGAATTCATAAACCAATCTTTTTTTTTCTTGACATCAACCAATCTTTTCTTTAACTATTATTTAATAAATAAGATAATTACTAATTAGTAGTGAGTATCTAAATTCTCCACATTAGACTCATTGTGATAGTAGATGAGTTTAGTGAAAGATTATATGGCCAGATCTTGTGGTATAAGATGCTTTTAAAAAACNTTTTAGAAAACTAAAGGTTTAGAAAAAAGAAAGACTAAGAGCATCTTTAATGAAAAATGGTTAAACACTATTACTATTATTTTTTTATTAATTTAATAAAGTGTACTGACAAGTGACAAGGACAAGGTTGCTGCTCACTTGAAGGTTTTTTTATTTATTTTGGATCTTTATTTTTATTCATATACTATAANAAAAACCAAAGGTTAGAAAAAAGAAAGACTAAGAGCATCTTTAATGAAAAATGGTTAAACATTATTATTATTTTTTTTTATTAATTTAATAAAGTGTACTGACAAGGACAAGGTTGCTGCTCATTTGAAGGTTTTTTTATTTATTTTGGATCTTTATTTTTATTCATATACTATAAGATTCGAGCACTTGTTTACAAGATCTAAATCATCATATTCATATTGTTAATTATTTTTAGGGTGGTCCTAAGAAGGTTGTCATCTCTGCACCAAGCAAAGATGCTCCCATGTTTGTTGTTGGTGTTAACGACCGTGAATACAAGTCTGATCACATTGTCTCCAACGCTAGCTGCACCACTAACTGCCTTGCTCCTCTCTTGCCAAGGTATCTTTTTCCTTTTTAGCTTGTGTATTTTTTATATAAATTAATTTTTAATGGTTAAGACACCCATGGCTAAGCACTATNACTGCCTTGCTCCTCTCTTGCCAAGGTATCTTTTTCCTTTTTAGCTTGTGTATTTTTATATAAATTAATTTTTAATGGTTAAGACACCCATGGCTAAGCACTATATATATTTTTATATATTAACAATAATTTACTTCATCTTAATTGGTAAAATATCAGTTTATGTCCCAGAGATATGTGGTTTAATATCTTTGAATATAATGCTATAAAAGAGACAATTTTGCATTTTTAAAACTTAAACGCCTAGGCATGATTCCTGCAGGTCGTTGCCACATCATTGTTCAGTTTGAAATAAGCCATTTTCCCATCTTTAGGAGATCTCTGTTCTTAAATCTCAACGTCCATAATTTGTCTTCCGGTGACGAAACAATATGAAATATGAAGTGACAAAAAAAGCGTTGTGCTTATGATGTTTGTTACGAAACATATCAAATTATCAATGTTGATAAGTAAACAAGGAAGAATCTAGATATCAAAGATACGAATAGAAAGAATCTATTCTAATCTTAGCCAAAATTGCATTAGATTTTTAAATGCTTTCCGTTTCTTCTTCGCCAAAATTGCGTCTAGAATATGTCTATCTAGCAGCCCTGGGACGGATCCGGATATCCGGCCTTTTTGGGACTATCCGGATCCGGATCCGGATCCGGCGGATCTAAGAAAATACTATCCGGATCCGGATCCGTGACTACCGGATATCCGGGACCCGGATATCCGTTCAAATAACCGGATATCCGCGGATACCCGGATCCGACCTTTTTTTTTTTTTCTTTCTCTTGTTGCGCCCACCACCAAACACCAAACAAAACCCTAGCACATGAACCACCAACTCAAATCTCTTCTCCAGATCCTCTTTTGTTCTATTTCCTTCTTGATTTCTCTTGATTCCGTTAACCACCATAGCTTAACGCCGGATCTTGCATGGATCCGTCCAGATCTCGTCATAAGATTCAGATCCTCTTCTGTAACCACCCAAAGTGCAAAGCTTGAAATAACCATGAAAGCATACATACACATATTTTGCTACGATCTCCTGTTACGAAATTAGAGGAGGAAAGAAGTATAAAAAATTAGAGGAGGAGCTAGAAGTTACAGGAACACGAAGGGAGAGAGATGACGAGAGGAAGGGAGATAGATCGTGCAAAAAAAAAAAACATTAGCTAATGTTTTTTTTTTGTTTTGCACATTAATTTAGTGCCCAATAATTTAGTTAGGCCCAATAGTTTAGTTAGGCCCAATAGTTTAGTTAGATCCATTAGTATTATTAGGTCCATTAGTCTAATAAGTAACGGATCCGGATATCCGGTCTGAAAATTTTACACTATCCGGATCCGGATCCGGATCCGCCGGATCTACAAATTTACTATCCGGATCCGGATCCGCCCATGCCGGATATCCTGTTTTTCGGATCGGATCTTGGCGGATCCCGGATCGGATCCCGGATCCCGGATAATAAGTCCCAGGGCTACTATCTAGCCTTCATTATTATCTTTAAGATAGTATCTTATATTATAGAGTATGACCGTATGTATAAGAATAATATTATGTGTAGGATGTTCTTTGACAACTATTCTTTTTTGTACCCGAACAATGATTATANCCTTCATTATTATCTTTAAGATAGTATCTTATATTATAGAGTATGACCGTATGTATAAGAATAATATTATATGTAGGATGTTCTTTGACAACTATTCTTTTTTGTACCCGAACAATGATTATAAAAATGAATTGAAACAAAAATCACGTGCAGTAAGCAAAATAAACCCTAATTGTCAAAAAAACATAGAATAAATCTACGATCAACATGGACTGAAAACCTAGTTTTCAATTTAAATCTTTGAAAGTCATACAAAGATTTCCACAAAAATAATTTAATTAAACGTGCATGGAAGATAAATAATTTACTAAACCCTAATTTAACACGAGTTGTTGTTTTCTTTTTTATATATGACGACCCACCAAGACCCTTCATTATTGTGTTTAAGATAATTGTATCTTATATTATAGAGTATGACCGTATGTATAAGATAATATTATATGTAGGATGTTCTTTGACAACTATTATTTTTTGTACCCGAACAACGATTATAAAAATGAATTGAAACAAAAAATCACGTGCAGTAAGAAAAATAAACCCTAATTACCTCCTTTCTTTCACATATATGCATCACTCTTCTTCTTAATTCCTTTATTCTCTTAAGAAAAATTTCTTATCAATCCTATTTTTCGTGTGTTCATTCAGAAAATGCAGATCTCTAAGAAAAATTCTAAAGTTTTGAGCCGTCTAAATTCAGAACATGTTGCTATTGGTAAGAATATTATTGACTAAAAAAACTCTTAAGTAGGGAATTCAAATCAAATGCTTGCCGCAGCCCGCAAGCAGCTTGCGTATAGAGAATACAAAACAGATAACTGATTAAACCGAAACTAGAGTACATAAAAAGGTTTCTAAAATAATTTAACACTTGTATAGTTGGGCGGTGTTTACGNACCCTAATTACCTCCTTTCTTTCACATATATGCATCACTCTTCTTCTTAATTTCTTTATTCTCTTAAGAAAAATTTCTTATCAATCCTATTTTTCGTGTGTTCATTCAGAAAATGCAGATCTCTAAGAAAAATTCTAAAGTTTTGAGCCGTCTAAATTCAGAACATGTTGCTATTGGTAAGAATATTATTGACTAAAAAAACTCTTAAGTAGGGAATTCAAATCAAATGCTTGCCGCAGCCCGCAAGCAGCTTGCGTATAGAGAATACAAAACAGATAACTGATTAAACCGAAACTAGAGTACATAAAAAGGTTTCTAAAATAATTTAACACTTGTATAGTTGGGCGGTGTTTACGAGATAAGATCGGGCTTTTACGGTTATTTTAGTATTTTAGATTTTCAAAAGAGCAATATTGAGATATAGATTGAGAGTTGAGAGTAATCCAACAGGGTTCGGCGTCGTCAGCATCCAGCAGCATCGGATCATGATGTTTGGTCAAAATATAATAATATTGCTTACACACATGACACCTCACTTCTCTTGCGTAACCAAAAGAATTACCACATTTAGCAACTATTATTAATAGGTACATATTGAAGAGTTTGTAAATCCACCAATCATCAAGTATCAGATCCCATAGAGAACAGGAGGAGAAACTAATAGAGAGGGAGATAAAGAAAGATCCATAAAAAAAATTTCGTATTTTCAAATCGAGTTTTTTCTATATTCGAGATTTTAGTGATAAAAGTATTTCTACCATCATCCACCACCGGTTTTCAAGTTTTATTTTCGTGTCTATTTTCTAATTTGGTCTTTAACCAAAAGAGATAGAAAAGGTATTTTCTAATTTGGTGAATAATTCACAAAATGATCTCTAAAATGGAGGACATGAACGGTTTGAAACCCTCATTCTTGAGCTCCGATGGTAGCCTGACAGTTCATGCTGGTACGTCACCACCCATTTTCTATTTTATGATTTCTTACTAGTAATTTGTTTTTGTCCCTCTTAATTACTCGTAATATGTTAATTGGAGAAAAAAATGGAATAGACGTAGATGTATGAAATAAAACAAACACTAAAAACTAATATCCGTCGGAAGTGAAGTAAAGTATCTTTTTAAACATTTTTTATGCTTCGGATATATTCAAGATATATGTACGTTTATATAGAAAATTAGATACATATTAAATTTACATTAACTTTAAAACATTATCTATTAAATATATTTTAAAAGTTAAAATTTAACAAATTGACAAGATAAATTTTCATACATGTAATTCAATTTATCATTGTCTAATTTTATTTGTTTATAAATTTAATATCTTATGACTTTTACAAAACAAATCATACACGGAGTCAAATTTTTTTGGAATGAACATGGATTAAAAATATGTCAATCCTCACAAAGCGAAACAAATAACATACTTGTTATGAATCTTCATTATTACAATAAAAATCAAATTATCTGCTCCCCACCACCTCAAATTGTTATGAGTCTTCTTTCATTTCACCAGAAACTCATAAAAAGGAGGCAAAAAAAAAAAAAAAAAACTTATCCCACATCGTTTATAGTATATAATAAGAAACCTTACAATTTTTTATTAAATGATACAATTTGTTTACAATACATGCAATAACATAACTTTTTAACATATAAATAAATTATTAAATTAATTATCCCGTGCATTAGTACTATCATTAGTTCATTAGCTAGTTTACTAGTTAGTTCGTAAAAGGTCTATAATATTGCCATCGTTGTTCAAGTCGACTTTTTCCTATGNGTTCATTACCTAGTTTACTAGTTAGTACGTAAAAGGTCTATAATATTGCCATCGTTGTTCAAGTCGACTTTTTCCTATGTAAAATGTATCGATTTTCTTCTCCTCCTTTAGCTGTTGTGGGTTTTGGACCACCTCCGTTAGTTTAGAACTTTTTTTAAGTGACTGTCTTAAACTTAAAAAAAAATTAAAAATAATAAAAAACCAAGAGAGAGAATATCATGGGTGTTTTAAATAGACACTTAAACTTTTTAAACACTTTTATAACAGTTGTCAGCATATTTAGTAGCTCAATTTTATAAAAAAATAATAAATNCTAGATTAGGACTCGCGTATACGCGGGTTTAAAATTATAAATTTATAAAACCCAGGTAAAAACAAAAATTAGGATCCGTATACACGGGTTTATAATTAAAATTTTATAACCCGTATACAAAATAAAATTAGATTTTTAATTTTGTAAAATATTTATAGATTACTTAATTTAATTTTCCTTTTTATTTATTAATTNATTATTAATTATTTTAATATATTTTTAAATATCTAATTTTTAATAATCAATCATGTTTCAAAATTTTATATTTTCATCCAGAGA
>OVBW01002406.1:587-11669 GCA_900406355.1 Erysimum pusillum
TATTTACGGCACGTTTTGCCGATTGTCAATTTGATGAGAAAGTTTTCCCGGGTCGAGGGGGAGAAAATAATCAAGTAGGAAAGGAAATCAAATGGTGTGTGCCATCTCTATTACACCTTGATCCTCCTACAAAACAGTCAGAACTAGAAGTTCGACGAATCATGCATTTGCAAAGTATAGCAAATCAACTTCCCGATGCATTTGCAGATACGAAAACGGTAACTAAGTCATATATACCGGCTGCAAATGCTCCTGCTAGAATTGAAATACCACAAGAACGTGGAAAAGCAGATGATACACGAGAGTCTGGAACACGCTTCAAGCGTGGTAGACCAGTTGGTTCTAAGAATAAGAATCCTAGAAAACGAAAGGAAGTTGAAAAACATGATATTTCCAAAATAGCAGAAAGCATTTTGGAAGAAACGAATCATGAGTCTAAAGACGAAGATGAGCATCATGAGCCTGAAGGAAATCATGAGATTTCTATCAACTATATCCATAATGGAAAGATATGGAATCGAAATAAAATCAATGATGTTGATGCGTTTTCTCATACCTTGTGTCAAGGGAAATAGATGAGGAAAACGAAGATCCATAACCAAAGTCTGTATATGAATGTCAGAAGAGACATGACTGGATCAAATGGAAAGATGCCATACAAGTCGAACTTGATTCGATTAATAAACGAAATGTATTCGGACCTATTGTACTCACACCTAAAGATGTGAGACCGGTCGGATACAAATAAGTTTTTGTTAGAAAACAAAATGAGAAAAATGAAATCACGAGATATAAGGCTCGTCTTGTGGCTAAAGGATTTTCTCAAAGACCCGAGCTAGATTGATTATGAGGAAACATATTCCCCCGTTATGGATGCAATAACGTTTAGATTCCTAATGAGTTTAGCGGCTGGCAAAAATCTAGAGATGCGTCTCATGGATGTCGTTACAGCATATTTATATGGATCATTAGATACAGATATCTATATGAGAGTTCTTGATGGTTTTAAAATGCCAGAAGCATTGGAAGTTAAACCTAAAGAGTTATGTGCAATAAAGTTGCAAAGATCATTGTATGGGTTAAAACAATCTGGACGAATGTGGTATAATCATCTCAGTGAACATTTAACGAAAGAAAGATATGTGAATGATCCTATATGCCCATGTGTTTTCATAAAGAAAACAATATCCGGATTTGTGATAATCGCGGTATATGTTGATGATCTAAACATAATCGGAACTCAATCAGAGATCCAGAAAGCATCAAATTATTTAAAAGGGGAATTTGAGATGAAAGATCTCGGACAGACAAAATTTTGTCTTGGCCTACAAATTGAACATACTCAAAATGGTATATTTGTACATCAATCCACATACACTAAAAGAGTGTTAAAACGTTTTAATATGGATAAGGCAAATCCACTCAGTACTCCGATGGTCGTTAGATCACTTAACGTTGAGACTGATCCATTCAGACCACCGGATGGGAATGAAGCTATACTTGGTCCTGAAGTACCGTATCTAAGTGCAATTGAAGCTCTTATGTATCTTGCAAATTGCACTAGACCGGATATTTCATTTTCTATCAATCTTTTGGCTAGATTTAGTTCGTCTCCTACACGAAGACAATTGAATGGAATTAAAAATGTCTTTCGTTATCTTCAAGGGACTATTGATCTAGGGTTATTTTATCCTAAAAATTTAAATGGTCAAATGATTGGTTTTGCAAATGCAGGATATTTATAAGATCCACACAAAGCTCGATCACAAACAGGATACGTATTCACGATTGGAGGCACTGCTATATCCTGGCGCTCTCAGAAACAAACACTTGTGGCTACTTCTTCAAACCATGCTGAACTCATTGCACTCCATGAAGCAAGTAGAGAATGCGTGTGGGGCTAAGATCAATAAGTCGACACATTCAATCAAGCAGCGGAATTCGTCTAAATACGGAGCCAACTATCATATATGAAGATAATGCTGCATGTGTTGCTCAGACGAAGGAATGATATATCAAAAGTGATAGAACCAAACATATCCCTCCGAAGTTCTTTTCATACACTCAAGAACTCGTGCAGAATAAAGATATTGAAGTAAGATATGTCCGATCTTCCGAGAATTCTGCAGATCTTTTCACGAAATCATTACCCACCACTACGTTCAGGAAACATGTCCATAGTATTGGAATGCGTCGTCAACAAGACTTGTAAGATATGATCCTGATCATTCGAGGGGGAGCTTTCGTGGTTGTACTCTTTTTACCTTCTATGGTTTTTTCCACTGGGTTTTTCCTAGAATGGTTTTTAACGAGGCAACAAAAGATATTACGCAAGAGACATAGTGACACTGGTCTCCAAGGGGGAGTGTTGTAAAAGTCAAAAATCACAGCTTCAAAGAAATCGGCGAATTCGTAAAACATGTGGAGCCCACCGTCACTATGCTGCATAGTAACTTACTTTCTCTTTTCTATATAAAGGAACGTTTGTAAACAAAAACTACACAACTTCATAATAACAAAACTTCGAGTAAAAGAAGTAAATTCTCTCTCGCTCTCTATTTTCCTTTGTTCAGTATCCTGATCTTCTGCGGGTATAATTTTCTCTCTTTTATTTATTTATATATCCACCATAAAATCAAATACTCTTTTATAACATGTATTTGATTTTTTAAGCCCACGTTGTTGTTGGAGGAGAGAGAGCAAGATTTCAGCATCCAACCACCAGATGCCAGGTAGTTAAGGACAAGCATCATTTGTCCTTATATGGGGACTGTTTTTTAGAAATACAACATTTTTCATTTATTTTTATTCCAAAAAAAATGCTAAGGACACACAATTCTCTCCATGTAAATATATGGCCTAAGACCATATTTATCGGTTAGGACAAAATATTTGTCCTTATTATTATTTAATATTATTTTTAGACACAAGGGAAATGTTATGTCAATGGGCAGACGACACGTGCTAAGGACAATGTAAGGATGTCTTTATTTAAGGTCAGTCCCAACATTTTAATTCATTTCTGATTTTTTTTTTTTTTTCAGGTGGAATACGGACGAGCAAAAGTGAACCGATAAATATGGCCTAAGAGCATATTTATCAATGGTTTTTAATATTATGTCCTTAGCATGAGAGAGAAAAAGAAAAGTTCAGAAGGACAAAATGAAATCGAGAACAAAGTGTGGGCCACAACGCTTCAGCCACTCACACAAGACACACAATGCCAGGTGGCTTTAGGACAAGCTTCATTTGTCCTTAAATAAGGACTGTTTTTGGGAAAAACCCCATTTTTGGTTTATTTTTAATTTCCACCTAAGCTAAGGACAAATTTTTTACTACTGATAAACATGGCCTGTGACCCGTTG
This sequence comes from Erysimum pusillum, assembly GCA_900406355.1. Classification (NCBI taxonomy): domain Eukaryota; kingdom Viridiplantae; phylum Streptophyta; class Magnoliopsida; order Brassicales; family Brassicaceae; genus Erysimum; species Erysimum pusillum. The sequence continues at coordinate 3,953 of OVBW01002406.1, forward strand.
TATAAGGTCAATAACTAAACCGATGATTAAAGCCATAGATAGTAAACCGAAACCAACATTGGCAAATAAACCGGTACAAAACCGGTAGAAGATATAATCCAATCTTAAATCACTCCCCCACTCCCACATAACATTTCTTCCTTATCTCTCTCTCTCAATGCCTTAAAACATTTTGATTCATCATCTCTCCACTCCATGGGAACTCTCACCAGCGTAGCTTTTGCAGCTGCAGTTAACATCAAATTCCGATCATTTCACCAAGAGAACATTAAGACAACACTGCCCAAATGGCAAAAGAGACTTTTTTTCTCTTGCACAGAGGATTCTCATAGATTTAGGGTTGTAAAGTGTTTAAGCAATGATGAAAACGAAAACAGAGATGGTAGTGTTGGAGAAAACGCAGATACCAACAAGTCATTGGTTGTTAAAACGGCGTCGCATGAAGAAGAAGAAGGTGATGAGACAAGTAACAGTAATGCTACTACTAGCAGTAGCAATGAGTTTGGATCCGATAAGACTCCAATGGTACACACACTTATCTTGATTTTAATTGGTTACAATTGTAAGAATTGAGTAATACTTTTCCTTAATTTCAGTTTGTTTCTTGTCATCATAAGAGTTTTATCTGCAAATTGGCTATAGCTTCTCTATTTGGTTGATGTTTTACAAAGTTCTTTCTTTGTTGTCAAAAGCAAAAACCAAATTTTAATGGAAATTTGAAAACTTTGGATTCATTTCTAAAATTAGGATTTGAAGCTATGAAAGTTACTTCCTTGCCATCTAAATTAGTATGAAAGGAACAAATTTGCTTGATTTCATAGGTTATATGTTAGTTGTTTGAATCAATCTATTAAACTTTGTGTAACTAAGAGTAGAAAGTTTGTGTCTTTTCTTCAGCCATCAACTGTATCACCTGTTGATCCAACATATAGTAGCTTCCAAATAGACTCTTTTAAGCTGATGGAGCTTCTTGGACCTGAGAAAGTAGACCCTGCTGATGTCAAGTTAATAAAGGACAAACTTTTTGGTTATTCGACGTTTTGGGTGACTAAAGAAGAGCCATTTGGGGACCTCGGCGAAGGTATTCTCTTTCTTGGGAACTTGAGAGGAAAGAAAGAGGATGTTTTTGCAAAACTTCAGAGAAAACTAGCTGAAGTTGTTGGCGATAAATATAATTTATTCATGATTGAGGAGCCTAACTCAGAAGGACCAGATCCACGTGGTGGTGCTCGTGTTAGCTTTGGTTTGCTTCGTAAAGAAGTCTCGGAGCCAGGACCAACCACACTCTGGCAGTATGTGATTGCTTTAATATTATTTCTTTTGACAATTGGTTCCTCTGTTGAGCTAGGAATTGCTTCTCAGGTACCATTTTTTCTCAGAAGCAATACACTAGTATGTCATTGATCTGGCACACCACACATCATGTTATACTTTAATGCAGTAATGGAAGTTACTTGATTTAACAGATTAACCGTTTACCTCCTGAGGTGGTAAAGTACTTCACCGATCCAAATGCTGTTGAACCACCTGATATGGAGCTGCTGTATCCATTTGTAGACGCTGCATTGCCTTTGGCTTATGGTGTATTGGGAATTCTTTTGTTTCATGTAAGTTAAAACTTGTGTGTTTCTATAGTAATGCTTTTCTTTATTATGAATGTTCCGTTATGTTGCTTTTACAAATTCATATCAAGCAGGCATGCTTCCTTTGTGGAATGATAAACTTTCTTATATTGTTGATATCTTGTTTTCTTATTTTTCTCTCAGCACTACGTTTAGAGAGTTATATTTATGACTTGTTTATTTGCAGGAATTAGGGCACTTTCTCGCTGCAGTTCCAAAGAAAGTAAAGCTTAGCATTCCTTACTTCATTCCGAACATTACACTCGGCAGCTTTGGTGCAATCACACAGGTGGTATTCCTCATCATGTCTGTTGCAACTCTTTCAAGTTCAGGGGACTTATATTTACATCTAGAAGAAGACATCTTTCAAAATTGTTTGAAGAAGAAAGGAAAAAGCTACTATAGTCAAAAATGCATCCAGCTATTCTCTTTTAAAATGCATGCTTCTACTTTTCATTTGGTGTAAAGCTGAATATTAGAAGTTTTTCGAAGATAAGACTATTAGCTAATGTAGTTATCCCTTTACTTGATTTGTACAGTTCAAGTCGATTCTTCCCGACCGGAGTACAAAAGTTGACATTTCGCTAGCTGGTCCATTTGCTGGAGCTGCACTCTCAGTTTCCATGTTTGCTGTTGGTCTTTTCCTATCTACTAGCCCGGATGCAGCTAGCGATCTGGTGCAGGTTCCCAGCATGTTATTTCAAGGTTCATTACTTCTTGGACTCATCAGCAGAGCAACTCTGGGATACGCGTAAGCTCTCCACAGCTAACGACTGTTCAACCTAGACGAAAAATCTAACTCCAACGTCCGTTTCTATTTTCCTATTGATTGCAGAGCTTTGCATGCTGCAACGGTTTCAATCCACCCACTTGTAATTGCTGGATGGTAGCATCTAATCCTTTGGCTCATGTTCTATTACTCATCAGAATTTGTGACTATTTTCGCTTACTTTGGAATTTAATTTTTAGGTGTGGTTTAACAACAACAGCTTTCAATATGCTTCCTGTGGGATGTTTGGATGGAGGAAGAGCTGTACAGGTACTTCTCTTATCTATGGAATGGTGTATATTTGATTCAAAATTGAGAAACATAATGTTGCTTAGTGGAATTTTTGGATACAAAGTATGAAAACAATCCCGACTCGTATCAAGGAAAAATGGAAAATGCTGCAGTTGCTTTAAGTGTATACTAATATAGTTCATGAAAAGTAGTGTACTCTAGATGACGTATGGAACTGAAAATGGTCTGAGATATTCATATAAGAGATCAAATTGTTGATATTATCAATCACGTCTGAAACATATGGGCATGTCTCTCGTGCAGGGCGCATTCGGGAAAAATGCATTGGTTACATTTGGTTTAACAACCTATGTAATGCTCGGACTCCAAGTGGTATGTCTAACTGTTCCAAGCCATGTTCTAGTGATCATCCATACCTTTTCCTTTCATTTATGCCCTCGAACCGCTATTTTATTGCTCTCACACTTTCCTACTTTTCAGCTCGGTGGCCCTTTAGCACTTCCTTGGGGACTCTACGTACTAATCTGCCAGGTACACAGAATTTCTGAACTCTACAACTTACGAGTCAGCCTTAAAGCTGTTCTTAAAGATTACATTGTTTTGAACAGAGAACACCTGAGAAACCGTGTCTGAACGATGTGACCGAGGTTGGAACATGGAGGAAGGCTCTTGTGGGGACTGCAATAATCCTGGTGATTTTGACGCTCCTGCCTGTATGGGACGAACTCGCGGAAGAGGTAGGCATAGGGCTTGTAACCACATTTTGATGTTGTAGTTAGGGCCACAATCCGAAGCACATTTTTGTTTTGGCAATATTTAGATTGCCAGATATAATGAGCACTGTACACTGTAAGCTAATGAAGAAGTATTTATATGTAATTACTTTAAATTCTTCAAATATTACACTTTCAGTTGACTCCAAAATAGCATATAATATATTTTTTTAATAGCAGATTAGACTTTGGCTTTAAATCTATATTCTTTGAGTAACTACGATTACTCATAAATCCAAAAAAAAAAAAAAAATTTAAAACCTTTTCAATTTTATAAAAAAATGATGGAGTATTTGTTTAGTTTTATAAGAAATTTTAAATTTTGATATGATATTTGGATTGGCTAAATTTTAGGGACGTTGATGGAACTTATGTGAAAATGTGGTTGCAAGACAATAAAGAAGTCAAAAATGCTATTTTGTAGATTGAAATTCATTTTGAGTCTTGATTCCAAAAACTGAAAATTAATATCGTAAAAGCTTTTGAAACATATACAAAAATTATATTTCGATATTTTTATATGTTTTTGCGTGCTTCTTTTTTCTACATCTTATAGTAACTGGAAAAACAGGTAAACTCAACTCGTTTATAAATCCGAACCAATACAAAATTTAAATTATTGTCTGAACTATAAGTCTGTTAGCAATTTTCTACTTTGATCTAGACGGTGTTAATCAAACGTTTAATTATGCTGACTAGGACGACACAGTGGTGCTGACGTGTTAAGTGAGGATACAATACGATTAAAAATAGTCAAAATCAACCCGAATAATTTGTCAGAGACATTTTTATACCCAAATTATGATACCATCTATTTTTAACTAGTATCTATACAAAATTCAAATTTCCTAAAACACCACATAGATAATGCTTTGCGTAGATTTGCAAACTACACAAAGATTCTCTAGAAAATAATTAATACAACACAATTGAATCATGGTTAAAACTACGGAAAAAATGGAAAGATTTACTCAAAAAAGCCGATCAATGGATTTTCTTATCATTGAACAATGGATAGTAAACCCGATCAAATATATATGTTTCCAAACATATCACAAAACTAAAACTAAAATTTCAATTTTCAAATTTTAAACTCTAAACCCAACCCTTTAAAAATTATATCTTAAATATAAAAAGTGTTAATCCAAACAAAAAAATTTAAAAATTTACACCATTGAAAATTAATTTTGTGTATATAATATTTTTGGAAAGAAAATTAAAAATGTGGTATTTTGAGGTTATTTTTAATAAAAAAGTATGCTTTCTTCTTATTGATAAATACAGTAATAAATATACAATTGTATCTATACATGGTTAAAAATAGATACAAGCACTATTATAAATTTACCACAAAAGAAAACTAAATATATATACTTATAATACTGTTTCTTTATTCTATACCTACTTAAGTGATCCAATTCTTATAGCCTATTTAATAAGTTGTAATATTGTTATTATCATCACTAAATAACAGTCCAAAAACGATATGTAATATGTTAAGAAAATCTAATTATACATACTTACAAGTTACAATTGTCAATGATCTCTGTCAATAATCATCTTGACAGTTCAACATTTATTAATAATCAATATAAGATTTCTGGAAAGTAATTGGCTAATAGCAACGTGGAATAATTGCCAAGATTGACCATTTTCAAAACATAAAATAAAGCAAATGAATCCGCTAGTGTTTCAGGGTGTTACTAGACTGAGTCATTGTATTTGAGTGAAATATCTCGTGGTCGAACTTGTTGTAATTTCGACTTGGTTAATGGAAAGTTGTTGTTGAGCCAAAAAAAAAAAAAAAAATAAAGCAAATGAATGATAAGACTTTTATAATACTAAAGGAAAAAAGTGTAATCTCTAGAAATAAAAATAGAATATTTTGCGTCGGCGGCCAAACCAAACCACGTTAGCTCTTAGCTCATTTTCGCTAAGACTTTGTTTCTTTTTTTTCGTCCAACGTACAACCAAAAAGACTCTGACTCTGTACCTCTCATCTTCTTCTCTCTTCGATTTCATCTTTTTATTCCTCAAACTCCTTTTAATTTAAGAGACCGTTGAATCTTATTTCTTCCTGAGATTTCGTTCTTGTTTTCTTTTCAAGAAACCTTCATCAGGTGATTTTACTCTTCTTCTTCTTACGGATCTTGAATTCTTGATTCGTTCTTGTTTCATGAAAATCTTTGTTTCTTGGTTCTGTAAGATTTGGGTTTTAAACTTATTGGTTATTGATGAATCTAGGACTTATAGGTATCTATTACACAACGAAAAGGTTGTCTCTTTTTGGTAGATTCGATGTTTTGTCTTAAGATGACATAAGGGTTTTTGTGATTCAAGAAAAAAGATCAATTCAAGAAAATTAAAGATGACATGTAACGTGATTTTCAGGGTTTCTTTCTATTGTTGAAGAACAAGAAACGAAATGTCAGGTGGTGGAGGATCACAGAGTAGTTTAAGGAGGTATCTTGGAGCTATTAAAGATACCACCACAGTTTCATTAGCTAAGGTCAATAGTGATTACAAGGTGAAAAAAAAAAAACTAACTCTCTTCCCCCAAGTGAAATCGGCTTTTTTCGGTTTTTGTTTAAGCTAATAATGTTGGTGTGATGTTTTTGTTTAGGAATTGGATATTGCTATTGTGAAGGCCACAAATCATGTGGAGCGTCCTTCTAACGAAAGATACATCAGAGGTGGGTAATTATTGATGGTTAGTGTCTTGGTTGCAAATGGTTTTGTTTGCGCCATTGATTTCGATAAACCAAAAGGAATGTAACAAGTTGTGTGTGTCTCTGTGCAGCTATTTTCATGGCTATTTCAGCAACAAGGCCTCGTGCAGATGTGGCATATTGCATCCATGCTCTAGCACGGCGGTTATCGAGAACACATAACTGGGCGGTACGGTTTTTATTGCTTTTGTTGTTTGCAAGTATTTTGTCTATGGAACTCTTCCCATAGTTAAACTTATTAGAAATGTGAAAGAACTGGAATTGCTAGAGATGTAGCAGAATTTGGATATTCTTAGTTTGTTAGGTTTGTAAGATCTGATACAGCTTCACTGTCGGTTTTTGTGAAGTCACAATGAATTTGGTTCATTCTCTATTAGTACTTTCCCCTGATTCTTTTTAGTTTTACAGGTTGCATTGAAAACTCTTATTGTTATTCACCGTGCCTTGAGGGAAGTGGACCAAACGTTTCATGAAGAAGTTATTAATTATAGCAGAAGCAGGAGTCATATGCTTAATATGTCTCATTTTAAAGATGATTCTGGTCCAAATGGTACTAAGACTGTTTTTTATTTTTCTTTGAAACCTTTTTGTACAGGAAGCTCTTTGGTTCACTTATCTTTCTTTCACTCGTGATTTTAGCTTGGGCTTACTCTGCTTGGGTTCGTTTCTATGCTCTATTCTTAGAGGAGCGATTAGAGTGTTTCCGTGTTTTGAAGTACGATGTTGAGATTGATCCCCCAGTAAGTTTCTGTTCTTCTCTCTTATGAGCTCTCAGAGTTTTCTTTCATTTTAGTAATCACAAACACATACTGTAAACACAGAGAACCAAAGATTTGGACACTCCTGATTTGCTAGAACAACTTCCAGCTCTGCAAGAACTTCTTTTCCGTGTTCTTGATTGTCAGGTGATAAATCCATTTCGGTCTCTACCACTTGTTGTGGTTTGAGTTGATTTGTATCTCTTTCACACTCATTTAACTATAAATGAACATTGGTGCATCTTTGTAGCCTGAAGGTGCAGCAGTTCAAAACCACATTATCCAATTGGCACTCTCAATGGTATGCTATAAAATTATCTGAAGTTAATTTGTCCTTCTCGATCAAATTTTGTTAACAAGAATTATGGTTTTCAATCTACTTCTCAACAAATAGGTTATATCTGAGAGCACTAAAATATACCAAGCACTGACAGATGGCATTGACAATTTGGTTGACAAGGTAAGCAAAAGCTTCATTCTTTCTGCATATATATTTTATGCTTTTCCTGACTTATTTGACACAAATTTTTCTTGATGATAGTTTTTTGAGATGCAACGGAACGATGCTCTCAAGGCGTTGGATATGTACAGAAGAGCGGTAAAACAGGTAAAACATACAACCTCTAACTGGTGTGTTGTGTTGGTTTCTTCTTTTTACGTTTGTTTGGCATAAGAAACACTCTTAAGGTTGGTTTCATTGGTTGCTCAGGCAGGAAGGCTTTCTGAATTTTTCGAAGTTTGCAAAAGTGTTAATGTTGGACGTGGCGATAGGTTTATAAAGATTGAGCAGGTAGGAATTTCATTGCGGTGTGAA